>JAQQPU010019297.1:0-16608 GCA_029168905.1 Artemia sp. Kazakhstan ARC1039
AAAACACTATTGAAATATTCCAACTCTTGCATTTCACGAAAGAAATTCAAAATGAACTTTGAAAAATCAAGAGAAAATAACTGTGATATGGTAAACCACGACAAAACACTACTGAAATATTCCAATTCTTGCATTTCACGAAAGAAATTCAAAATGAACTTTGAAAAATCAAGAGAATGTAAAAATCCAAAATGAAAGAAATTCAAAATGAACTTTGAAAAATCAAGGGAATGTAACTGTAACATGGTAAACCATGACAAAACACTACTGAAATATTCCAACTCTTCCATTTCAATGAAAGAAATCCAAAATGAACTTTGAAAAAATCAAGAGAATGTAACTGTGACAAGGTAAACCACAACAAAACACTACTGAAATAATCCAACTCTTGCATTTCAATGAAAGAAATTCAAAATGAACTTTGAAGAATCATGAGAATGTAACTGTGACAAGGTAAACCAAGGCACAAGCAGACAGAACAATGACCATAAAAAAAGTGACCCATAAAAGAGGGGGTGGGAGGGAGAGTGGAGGGATAGGGGTAGGACTTGGGGCCGAAGTATCAGAAGAAATTGTTTGTCTAGTATGCATCTCAAATCATCGTGGTATGCATATTCTCACGATGATTCCATAAAAATACCCCAAAACAGGTCACTTTTAACACCTATCAAAAATCCAATTTATAAATCGAATGTGCTTGAACTTTTTCCAGTTCAATGGAATGAATCTGTTATGATATTGTGACGCTTAACATCAGTTGGGCAATGTCCCAGAAACAATACATTGGATGTATTTTTAAATCATAATATGTTCAATGGCTTGTTAGTTCAGTCAATTAACGTGTCGTTCTTTTACCTTAGGAGATCACGAGTCTCACGTTCGATTCCTACATCAAACACAAATTTCATAAAAATCAATGGGAAGATACTTAGAATGTAAAAAATCGTATCATTGGAAAAGAAAAATATCATCATTAGAGTACAATAAAATGACATTAATAAAAAAAACTATTAAAATTAAAAATCCATATATTCATACAATAAAACATCCATACAAAAAAAAAATTACTGTGTACAATTAAAGGTAGCAGACAGATTGGAAATTACTACAGGACAATGGAAACGAATCACTACCATGAAAACATCACTCACTTTGAACAGAGATCAGCACAAATTTTCACGGTGGTTGAATTCCGGTCATTACACTGTCTGCTTGTATTGGCGGGAGAAACTCTGCTCGGAATCATCATAGGTATATGGGGAGACACTCTGCTACCTTAGATTTTAGCTATATGGGGAGACACTCTGCTGCCTTAGATTGTAGCTATATGGGGGGACACTCTGCTACCTTAGATTGACACTGTAATGTCCTATCTGTCTTCTCTCTATCATTAATGCCGTAATTCCCTACCTGTCTTATCTCTTAGATTGAACCATTACCACTAACTTCTGTTCGTTTTGGGTTTCAATTATTCTCTAATAGTAATTTCTGATCGTTTTGAGTTTTAATTTTAAAAGGTATTTGTATCTGCTGGGCTTAAGTTTAAAATGGCCTTTACTTTTCTTTGAAAAACTTATTTTTCGGAAAGTTTTTTTTTATTAATATGTAAACAATGGGCAAAGTTCATAACTTGCAGCCCTTCCCCCGGGAACTGTGGGGGATTAAGTCAACCTCAAAGACATATTTATTAGGCTTTCGACAATGCTGAACAAAATGGCTATCTCTAAATTTTGATTGGGTGACTTGGGGAAAAAAATTACCATGGGAAGGGGCAAAGTTGCCCTCCTATTTTTTGGTCACTTAAAAAGGGCACTAGAACATTTAATTTTCGTTCGAATGAGCCCTCTCACTATATTCTAGGACTACTGGATCGATACGATCACCTCTGGGGAAAAAAATAAATAAACACGCATCCGTGATCTTTTCCTTCTGGCAAAAAATGCAACATTCCACATTTTTGCAGATAGGAGCTTGAAATTTCTATTGTAGGATTCTCTGATACGCTGAATCTGATGGTGTTTGATTTTCATTAAGAAATCAAACACTATTAGGGGTTGTTTCTCCCTTTTTTTCGAAAATAAGGCAAATTTTCTCAAGCATGTAGCTTTTGATGGTCAAGACTAAAATGATGAAACTTATATATTTGAAATCAGCATAAAAATATGATTCTTTTGATATATCTATTGGTATCAAAATTTCGTTTTTTGAGTTTCGGTTACTATTCAGCCGGGTCGCTCCTTACTTACAGTTCGTTAGCACGAACTGCTTGATCATAGGCAGCACGATAGCGCTGCCTAAGTAACGAACGATGTGGGAACAATGAATTATTTATTTTTATTATTTTTTTTCTTTCTGCATACCCGGGCACTTCGTATCGAAAGAGTTGTCGTAGAAACTTCAAAACGGATCATTCAATAGGAAATTGGAGTGGCTTGTGCCCTTTTTAATAGTAGAAAGTGATTGTAAGGCAACTAAAACCCCTTCCACGCCCACCATTCCCCGAAACACATCCAACCAAAATTTTGAGATAGCCATTTTGTTCAGCGTAGTTGATTTCCAGATAGAAATTATGTTTTTGATGAGGACAATCCCCCACAGCCTTCAGAGCAAGGGTTGTAAGTTATACCCTGGGGGCATATACTATTTTATAGAAGGCTTTGTCGTAGAAACTTCAAAAAAAGCTCATTCGATTGGAAACTCAAAGGGCTAGTGCCCTTTTTAATAGTCGAAAACGATTTAAGGGCAACTAACCCCCCTCCCCCACGTCCATCATTCCCCCAAACACATCCAATCAAAATTTTAAGATAACCATTTTGTTCAGCGTAGTTGATTTCCGGATAGAAATTATTTTTTTGAGGAGGACACCCCCCACGGCAAGGGTTGTAAGTTATGCCCTGGGGGCATATAAGGTTTTTATAGAAGGCGTTGTCGTAGAAACTTCAAAAAAGGCTCATTCGATTAGAAATTCAAAGGGCTAGTGCCCTTTTCAATAGTCGAAAGTGATTTGAGGGCAACTAACCCTCCTCTCACGCCAACCTTTTCCTAAAACACATCCAATCAAAATTTTGAGATAGTTATTTTATTCAACGTAGTTTTAAGTTCTGTAAATTAGGTCTTTGAGGACGACAACCCCCTCACAGCCCTCAGGGCAAGGGTTGTAAGTTATGCCCTGGGGGCATATAAAGTTTTTATAGAACGTGTTATCGTAGAAACTTCAAAAAGGGCTCATTCGATTAGAAATTGAAATGGCTAATGCCCTTTTCAATAGTCGAAAGTAATTGGAAGGTAACTAACATCCCTTCCACGCCCACCATTTCCCCAAACACATCCAATGAAAATTTTGAGATAGCCATTTTGTTCCACGCAGTTAAAGTTCGGGAAATTATACCTTTGAGCAGGACACTCCCCCCACAGTCTTCAGAGCAAGGGTTATAAGTTATGCCTGGGGGCATATAAGTTTTTATTGAAACCTTTGTCGTAGAAACTTGAAAGGACTCATTCGATTGGAAATTCAAAGGTCTAGTGCCCTTTTTAATAGTCGAAAGTGATTTGAGGGCAACTAGCCCCCCTCTCTCGACCACCTTTTCTCCAAACACATCTAATCAAAATTTTTAGATAGCCATTTTGTTCAGTGTTGTGGATTTCCATGTTTTTGAGGAGGACACTCCCCCAGAGCCCTCAGGGCAAGGGTTGTAAGTTATGCCCTGGGGGCATATAAGGTTTTTATAGAATGCGTCGTCGTAGAAACTTCAAAAAGGGTTCATTCGATTGGAGATTGAAATGGCTAGTGCCCTTTTTAAAAGTCGAAAGTGATTGGAAGGCAACTAACACCCCTTCCACGCCCACCCTTTCCCCAAACATATCTAATCGAAAATTTTAGATAGCCATTTTGTTCCACGCAGTTTAAAGTTCAGGAGATTATACCTTTGAGCAGGACACTCCCCTCACAGACTTCAGGGCAAGGGTTATACGTTATGCACTGGGGACACATAAGGTTTTTATTGAAATCTTTGTCGTAGAAACTTTTAAGGGCTCATTCGATTGGAAAGTCAAAGCGCTAGAGCCCTTCTTCATAGTCGAAAGTGACTTGAGGGCAATTAATCCCCCCTCTCATGACCACCTTTTCCCCAAACACATCCAATCAAAATTTTGAGATAGCCATTTTATTCAACGTAGTTGAAAGTTTTGGAAATTAGGTCTTTAAGGATGATAACCCATCCCCCACAACCCTCAGGTCAAGGGTTGTAAGTTATTCCCTGGGAGCATGTAAGGTTTTTTTTATAGAAAGCGATGTTGTAAAAACATCAAAAAGGGCTCATGCAATTGAAAATTGAAAGGGCTAGTGCCCTTTTATTAGTCGAAAGTGATTGAAGGGCAATTAACCCCCTCTCACGCCCACCTTTTCCCCAAACACATCCAATCAAAATTTTGAGATATCCATTTTGTTCAACGTAGTCGAAGATTCTGGAAATTAGGTCTTTTAGGATGATAACCGCATCAGAGGCCTCAGTGCAAGGGTTGTAAGTTATGTCCTGGGAGCATATAAGGTTTATATAGAAAGTTGTTGTAGAAATTTCAAAAGGGGCTTATTTTATTGGAAGTTGAAATTGCCCTTTTTAATTCTCGAAAATGAGTGGAGAATAATTAACCCCCCTCTCACGCCCACCATTTCCCCAAGCACATTCAATCAAAGTTTAGAGATAGCCATCTTGTTCAACGTAGTTGAAAGTTCTGGAAATTTTGAATTTAAGGATAACAAACCCCCCAGAGTCCCCAGGGCAAAGGTTGTAAGTTATGCCCTGGGGGCATATAAGGTTTTTAATGATGTAGTTGTCGTAAAAACTTCAAAGGGGGCTCATTCAATTGAAAATTGAGAGGGATAGTGCCTTTTTTAATAGTTGAAAGTGATTGGAGGGTAACTAACCACCCTCTCATACGCATTATTCCCCCAAACACATCCAATCAAAATTTTCAGATAGCCATTTTGTTCAACGTAGTAGAAAGTTCTGGAAATTAGGTTTTGAGGATGACAGTCCCCAGCCCTCAGGGCGAGGGTTGTAAGTTATCTCCTGGGGGTATATAAGGTTTTTATTGAAAGCATTGTCGTAGAAACTTCAAAAGGGCTCATTTTATTGGCAATTGAAAGGGCTAGTGCCTTTTTTAATAATTGAAAGTGATTGGAGAAAGACTATCGCCCCTCTCATGCCCACCATTTTCCCACACACATATAATCAAAATTTTGAGATAGCCATTTTGTTTAACGTAGTTGAAAGTTCTAGAAATTAGGTCTTACAGGATGACAACCACCCTCACAGTCCATAGGAAAAGGGTTGTAATTTATGCCCTGGGGGCATATAAGGTGTTTATAGGAAGTGTTGTCGTAGAAACTCAAAAAGAGCTCATTCAATTGGAAATCGAAAGGCCTAGTTCCCTTTTTAATAGTCGAAAGTGATTGGAAGGCTTGACATTTTTATAGTAAAGATCAATGTGAGTATAATGTATTATTTTTTGTTGTTGTTGTTGGCACTTTGTATCAAAGGGATTGTCGTATTTACTTCGAAAAGGGCTCATTCGATTGAAAACAGAAAGGGCTGATGCCCTTTTTAATGGTTTAAAGTGATTGGAGGGAAATTAATCCCCCTCCCACGCCCACCCTCCCGTTTGACTTTATGTTTAAAAACTAAATGTTGCCATTTAGTTTTCTAATGAATGTGCATTGTCAGTTTAATATACATATATTGATATTTAGTAATCAAAATGTTAATATTATTTGATTTATTAAAGTTATAAAAGTAAAATCATTTAAATTGTTTTCAGTAAAGTGCAATTTTGTTCTGCCCTTGGGAAGGCATAGGGGTTTTGAGCCCAACTTATGTTAATTTCTGCTCGTTTTGAGTGTGAGTCGGTAATTTATTGTAGTTTCTGTTCGTTTTGGGTTTCATTTATTTATCGATGCTGATTTGTGGTAGTTTCACACTTGGTAGATTATTTGATTTTATTTTTGCTCATTTTTTGTTTAATGGAGTTCTTTACTTTTCTTTGAAAAACTTATTTTGTGGAAAAAGTTTTTTTAATTAATTATAATCAAAAGCATATTTTCTTTTGCTATGTTTATAGAAGAAATCTCCAGATAAACAAACAGATTTCTAAATATGAAATGTTATCACCAGCTAAAAAGCCTGAAAGATAAATACAGACATTTCTGAATAGTTTTCTGTGAATACTAATATGATACTGATATGTTGCTATGAGAACGAACTGAAAGACTTCATATTTTGCTACGAAAACCAACTGAAAGACTGAAAGTGGCAATTTTAGGGAGACAATTGCCTCGGGCGCAGAAATTTGAGAGGCGCATAATTTTTAATAAATAATCTGAAATTTATGATAATTTTGTAATTTTTGAAAATTTATTTTTATTAAAAAATAATGGAGGGTGTAGTTAATCAATAAAAGTGATTATTTAATTATTAATTAATTACTAAAAATAAAATAAAAATAAAAATAACAGTCAAATTAGGATATTCGTAATTAAAAAACAAATTATCAATTTATAAACCAAGTAAAAAAAAATAAAAAAATTAATAAATAATAACAATTATTAAGTTAAGATAATAATAATAATAATAAATAAATTATTGATTAATTAATAAATTGACAGTAATTTTGTTAATAAATGAAAATTTTGTTCAAATTTGTGGTGCTTATCTGTTAGCCAGAACACACTCTAGAATTTGGATCTATAAAATCAGACAATAACCGGTTTATTGTTGTTTGTATAAGGAGACAATTAGCTTCCGCTCAGAGGAAAACTACATTGTAGCAATATTTTAATATATATTTATTTGATATTTTGATTAGGGTACATTTTGCATAGAGCCCCGCTATACTTAATCCCCCCCCCCTAATGTACAAACAAACAACCCAAATTATATGTATATTTCCCAAGCGTCCCAGTTGTGTCAACCCCATACCTGTAGATTCAAATTCTCACGTGTGTACTGGCTAACAGATAAGTACCAAACTTGGGCTGAAAATTTTACGGGGACAGGGGGCTAATCAAGATTTTGCCCCGGGCGCAAGAGAGGCCAGAGTCACCAATGATTTGCACTCAATTATCCCCTAATAAAGATATCCATACAGTACTTGGTGGTAACAGATAATTTTAGCCCGTAGCCTACATTCTGCGTGAAATTGTAAACGCATGAATAATCACAGTTAAATGTCCTAAATTTAACAAATCATTAACTGATACAAGAACTGTGACTGGGTCAATGTCCGTTACATCTGTTGAATAAAAGATGCATCTCTTTTTCTCAAAGCCTTTAGCGGCCCAAATATGCCCCAGAGGCCTCAATATACCCGAAACATAGGCGGGTCCATGGTATCGTAGACTTAACGGAATTTTTCATTCAGGTTTCTTCAGTAATTTGACAAGTAGTAGTTTGTCAGTAAAACTGTGGTAACTAGTCTGATAACAATGATGAAGTTTACTATTTTATTAGCCCTGATTGCTTTTGGTAAGTGAGTTTACCCTTATTTCGCTATAGTGAAATGAGACCATTGTGGTAAATTTTCGGCAGTTCATATTATTGACTTACGAATGAAGTGAATACACTGATCGATGCCTTTTTTATGCTCTTTACGAATATAATAATCATTTTTGTCGGAAATGAATTTTACCCCCACCCCTATATATACCGATGCAGGGCATATATTTGCACATTAGGGATGGGGGTAAAGTTTAAACTTACCTCTCATTTGCATTAGAAATAAACATTACCCCCCCTAATCTGCAAATATATACCCTGAATTGGTATATATAGGGGTGGGGGTAAAATTCATTTCCAACTAAAATAATTGTTATATTTGGAAAGAGTATGAAAAAAGGCATCGAGTAGTATGTTTACTTTATTCGTAAGTCAATAATATGAACTGCCGAAAATTTACCACTATTGTACCTTGACGATGTAGCCGATCAATACTGGAAAGTTAAACGATATTGAGATTTGCGCCACCTACAATTGCATCTTATTTCTGTTGCACCCTTTCTAATTATCCGGGAGAGCAAACTTCTCTCGGGCACAGGTCGAGAAAGATTTACCCTTCAACAAGAATCAAGCCCTGTCTTTGTTTGACGATTTCAGGGCAAAACGCCAAGCGAATCAACCAATCGGAAACACAGTCGTCTTATGCTGTTTGAAATAAAGTTTTCTTGCAATTTCATTTGTTAGTTTTTTACAGATAAACGAATAGCAGCCTATTTTCGCTAGTTTTTGCTTTCTATTCCATTGGGTAATTCTAAAATAGTGTGACTCCTGGTGAACCATGAAATCTGAACAGGACATTTTCTAGAATATGACCTATTTTTTTCGAGCGCTTTGGGCCGATTTGCTTTCTGGCTTGTCCATAAAATGACTAATTAAAACGGGGCCTTCTCCAAATGTTTCCTCCATAATAACAAAAATGTTAGTAAGAATTTTACTTAGCTGCAATTGCGTTTGCACAAGCTAGCTTACTTTAGATTCTTTGAGAAGGCAGAACATTAGACCTATTTTTCGGCTAATTAATCGGCTGAAGATCTTACATTTCCTGACAAAAAAAAACAACTATTCTTTAAGAAATTTCTAGACTTTCACGTAGTCTTTTTCTTAGAAAATCAAAGTTCGTTTTGCTCTTATCAGTGATCTAAGGACTTCGATGGTAGAATCACCATGGTCCCCTGTTCAATTTTCTATTTGGCAGAAAATTTGAATTAAAGTGAGGAGCACCTATTCCCGAAACTTTAAGGGATTGGGGAATGGGGTAAAATATATTTTTCAAAATCTAGGGGATAATTTTTATTTCAACGGAAATCCCAAAAAAGGTACCCATGCTACATCATAGTCACATATATCGATAAAGAAAGCCAAATATCGGGAATGACAAGGCAATTTTCTTGATTTTAGCGTCACGTATTAAAAAAGCAAAAAATTAAAATTGCAAGAAATTAGTTTAAAGAGTTTGCACCAACAGTAATTTGTGTCTAACTGTTTTCTACTAATACTAAATCTTCTTTAGTTTTGTCAGATTCCTCTCCAAGATAGAAAAAACCGCTGTTCTTTTCTAGTTTTAAAAATTATGCCTTAACCTCGACTCTGATTGGTCAGTCAAGAAATTTAATTACGAACTGCGAACGTAATTGGCGCTGTAATCTTGCTTAATTTTGATTTTTATCGAAGAGTTTGACTATAACGTGGCACGAGCATTAGCATTTAGATCGACAAAAATACAAGAATACGAGCAAAACAATCGAAGATCAGAGAAGTAAGAGCATGGGAGGGAAAGCGGGACTGTTGTTGGGGAGAATTGTTGGTGGATTTGAATTCGAAAAATAATAATTATCGAGGCATTAGTCTGGTCTCTGTAGGTAGCAAATTGCTTAGTAATATGATCGTTTTTAGTCTGAGAGATGCCGTAGACAAAGTTTTAAGAGAAGAGCAGTGCGGTTTTAGAAAAGGTAGAGGATGTGTTGACCAAATTTTCACTCTTAGGTTAATAATTGAGAAGTGCCTAAGTTTTCAAACACCTTTGGTCCTCAGTTTTATAGATTATGAGCAAGCGTTCGATTCTGTTGATAGAGGAGCTTTAGTAAAGGTTTTATCCTTGTATGGTATACCAGACAAATACATTAAAGTGATTAGTGCTATGTATGAGAATAACACTGCTGCGGTTAAGGTAGGAAATGAGGTTAGCAGCTGGTTTTGTATTAAATCAGGAGTTAAGCAGGGTTGTGTTCTATCCCCCTTTATATGGATTATTTTGATGGACTTTGTTTTAAGGAGCACAGGAAAGGCAATGGGAGACCACGGAATCAAATGGGGAGGAAAAAGTCTCCTGGACTTGGATTATGCTGATGATTTAAGCATCCTAGATGAAAGTGTGAGCAAAATGAATGAAGTTTTAGAGGTTTTGCGAGTTCAGGGTGCCAGTATTGGTTTGAAAATTAATGTTAGGAAGACTAAGTCACTAAGGCTAGGAATAAGTGAAGATGAAAAGGTGACGTTGGGTAATGAAAAGATTGATCAGGTGGGCAGTTTCACTTACCTTGGTAGTATTATTAGTAAAGATGGTGGGAGCAGTGAAGATGTTAAAAATAGAATAGCCAAGGCTCAGGGTGTTTTTTCACAGTTAAAAAAAAGTCTGGAAGAATGGGAAGATAAGTCTGCAAACCAAGATTAGAATTTTAGAAGCTACAGTGATGACAGTGGTCAAATATGGCTCTGAAGCATGGACGCTCCGAAAAGCGGATGAAGATTTGCTAGATGTTTTCCAGAGAAATTGCTTAAGGATTGTTCTGGGTACCCGGCTGACTGACCGTATTTCAAACAATAGGCTATACCAAAAATGTGGTTCAATACCGCTTTCTAGGTCTATAATGAAAGAAAGGTTGAGGTGGTTAGGGCATGTTGTGCGGATGAAGGATGACAGATTGCCGAAGATTGTTCTTTTCGGCCAACCATCTAGGGCTAAACGGAAAGCAGGTCGTCCCCGTCTGGGGTGGGAGGACGTCATAAAGAAAGATTTAAAGGAAATGGGAACTTCGTGGGCGGGTTTAAAAAGGGAGGCTTTGAATAGATTGGGGTGGAGGAGGACCGTGCGTAGCTGTGTTGGCCTCAGGCGGCTTGGTGCTGCGATGAGTTGTTAGTAGTTAGTAGTAGTAGTAGTGTTCATTTAAGGAATCGTCGGTATTTTCACTTCCCTTATCCAGATGATGCTGGCCAAGTGCCACCAGAGCCAATAACCAATCAAAGTAAGCCTTGCTGAGTATAACCACAACCACCTTATTTGGGTGCACCCTGATTCAATTTTGAACGATTTTAGTGTTTTACATTTTTGTCTTGTATTTTCGTGATTGTTTTGAAATTTTGAAATAGTGTTTTATAAATAAAATTCCCATTATTCAAACCCCAATTTATCCCCTCTCCTGATTCCAGGTTACCAAGGCCGTAACCAGAGGGGGGGTTAGGGGGTTTGAACCCCCTCCGAAATGTTTTTTTGACTCGTAAAAACGAAACAAAATGGATTTAAAAAAATTTTTTTTCCGTTTTTGGGGGTTTTTTTGTATCCCCCCCCCCCCGAAAAAAACCTTTGAGTAAAACCTCCTCCGAAAAAAAGCCTGGGTATGGCCTTGCAGGTTGCCTACATCTCAGCATCCTCCCCCTATTGCCTGGATATAACCCTGACGATTTGCAAAATTTTGATTCTTATTTTCAATTGTCATTATTTGGCTTCTATAAAGATTCAACGAATTGCCTATTCTTATGAAAAAGAAATAATATATTACTTTCCTATCCATTTTTTAAAGCTAATCTTGAATGCTTGATTTTGTGCTCTAGCTTTATTAACTTTTTTTAGAAAAAAAACCAAAATGAGGGTTTTTGAATAGGCAACTGGCCGTATATAACTGAAAGTAGGGGAAGTTTGAGTCACTTAACTTCGAGATACTAATTCTTTCTAGTTTGTTTTCTCTTGTGAAAAAGCTGACTATTTTAAAATCCGTCCTTCCAAAACTACAAGAGGAAGTATGGATACAAAGGTAGTGCTGCTACCTAGGTCATATCACTTTATAACATAGCATCAATAGACTACTGATTATATCTTTTATACTCTTCATTAAATCTCCAAGGAACAAATGAAACACTTTTGATGTAGGCCAAGTATTACATAATTGTTACTAACATATAGCATTGACGTACACAAGTATTATGCATGTGTTACTGTGAATGTCCAAAATCTGGTTATCGACGTTCATCGGTGAATGTCTGAAATTCCTTTTTTTCTGCTTAGATTCAATCAGCTTTGTCAGTCTTATGCAAGTTTTGACGGTAAAAGTAAGTTAGGTTGGGTTAGGTTATAAATCTCACAAATGGGTTAGAAACCTAACCCATCACCATCAAACCTTGCATAAAACTGAGAAAGTTGACTGGCAAAGCAGACTAAATCCAAGGAGAAAAAAAAAGGAATTTCGAACATTCATCGGTGACTGTCGACATTCTCCAGTTTCACACATACACCATTATCTCTAGCAGGGAATTATGGGATGAAACTGCAGCTTGTTTTTTCATACTGTGGATTCCAAGGAGGCAATCAAACACATGGAGTCTCCAAGGCCGTACCCAGGATTTTTTTTCGGGGGGGGGGGCTACACAGAAAAACCTCAGAAAACGCATAAAATATTTGTTTATATCCATTTTTGTTAAGTTTTTACGAGTCAGACAAACATTTCGGGGGGCTCAACCCCCCACCCCTAATCCCTCCCGCTGGGTATGGCCTTGGGAGTCTCTATTGAAAAGTTCAATACCAAACACTAGAGCTTGTTGAAATGTATCCTTTAGGCTTAGGAAGGCGGTTGATGAGTCTATTTATCTCCGTCGTGAACATAGGAATTTGTTTCAAAGGAGGTTCAAAAATCTGAAGGAGAGGAATATACATTATTAAAACCGCAAAAATACGTAAAGTATATGGACAATATAAGATATTGTTAACAATACATATTGTGTTATTTTGGAGGGGACAGATGTTGATAACAACCCAACCAACGTAGGTTCCTTATCAGCCTTATTTACGATTAATTTAAAACACGTTTTCACAAAACAAGTTTTTCAAAGAAAAGTAAAGAGCTCCATTAAGCCAAAAATGAACAGAAATAAAGTCATTTAGCCTTCTAAGCGTAAAACTACCACAAATCACCATCAATAAATAAATGAAACTGAAAACCAACAGAAATTACAATAAATAGCCGATTAAAACTCAAAACGAGCAAAAATTAACATGAGTAGGGCTGACAACCCCTATGCCTTCTCAGGACAAGAACATTGCACTTTAGTGAAAAAAAAAAAAAAAATGACCGTGGATTGTTGTGGTATATACTGATATTTATCCCTCAAAGTTTTAAGTTTTTATTTATTAAAGCAAAAAAAGTGAAAATATTTTAAATGTATTTTGTTTCAGTAAAGTGCAAATTATGTTCTGGTCTTGAGAAGGCATGGGAGTTGTCAGCTATACTCATGTTAATTTTTGCTCGTTTTGCGTTTTGTGTTTGAGCCTCGTGTTGATTTTTTCTCCATTTCAAATCGAATAAAACCCTTTCAAGGTTTCTACAACAAATCACTCTTACGAACTGCCCTGGTCTAAAGAAAAGAAATAAATAATACATTTTGCCCACATCGCTCTTTACTTAGGCAGCGCTTTTGCGCTGCCTATGATTTTTAGTTTAAAAGCTATAAATTAGTAGCAACTTAATATATAAAACTTTTGTCAATTAAGCACGAATAACTGTGGAATTAAAAGGCAGATTTCAAGGAAACCAGATTTACTGAGATGAACCTTTATGCTTTGCTCGGTAAAATGATATTATTAGCTGCAATTATGCTTATAGAAGTATATATTAACGGAAATGTACAGGATTATTCTTTCCTCTTCTTTCTTTTAGCGTCTGCGGACCCGGCCATCAGCAGTAAAGAAGGAAGCCTACGACCATAGTGAGTAAAGCCGCTTCTTTGTATATTATGGAATATGGATGGACCTTTAAATAAATTCTGACTCATATAGTTGAAGTCAATATTAATCTTTCAAAATAAGTTTAAATGATAAAAACTATTTCAAATGTGTGAGATAAATATTGATTATTCTTAAAAGATGAGAAATTAATCCTGATTAGAAAATTTACGTTCAACAAAATTTTACAAAGTGGATTAACCTGAGGACAAACAATCATAGGTTTTACGAATAACGGGAACACAAGTATTTAAAATGGTCTATAGTTGATCATCTAAAAGTTCTCCGCCAAAGAATCAAGCTTAGGTACTTATGGACCTTATGCGAACCAGTGTGGTGAGCATACTTTGGCAATGTGAAGCCACTGAACAAGCCGCAAATAATTCAGCAATGAAGGGTTTTTGCTCTATTTTCAATGCTGAATTTTATATTTTATTCAAAGTGTGAATATTAAATTTTATATCTAATATCATCGCATATGTATCAAATATAGGCCAATATAGCTTCATATTGATAGGTAATTCAACTCGACACAAAAGCTCATAGTTTAAAGGATTTTTTATATTCTAAGGGAATTAATACAATATTATAACATGATCAGTCCTTTAACGCTAATAATCTTTATCCTATCAGGCTCGCCTACAATAATCGATCCTGATTACGCCCTACAAATTTCGCCGGATTATTTTTGACAAATTTCTAGCTTTGCTTTGCTTTAAACTTTAAGCGAACGATGGAGATCTTCAGTATAAGCTAGTCTTTAACTAGTATTTATTAAAAAAAAATTTCCACAAAATAAGTTTTTCGAAGAAAAGTAAAGAACTCCATTAAACAAAAAATGAGTCAAAATAAAATCAAATAATCTACCAAGCGTGAAACTACCACAAATCAGCATCGATAATAAATGAAACCCAAAACGAACAAAAATTACAATAAATAACCGAGTCAAACTCAAAAAGAGCAGAAATTAACATAAGTTGGGCTCAAAACCCCTATACCTTCCCAAGGCCAGAACAAAATTTGCACTTTACTGAAAAAATATAAATGTTTTACTTTTATAGCTTTAATAAATCAAATAATATTAATATTTTGATTACTAAATATCAGTATATGTATAATAAACTGACAATGCACATTCATTTGTATTTTTTTCAGTAAAGTGCAAACTATGTTCTGGCCTTGTTGAGGCAAAGGGGTTTTGAGCCCAATATATGTTAATTTCTGCACGTTTTGAGTTTGACTCGGTTATTTATTGTAATTTCTGTTTGTTTTGGGTTTCACTTATTATTAGTAGAAGGCTATCTTATAGTCCGGTACGAACCACGTGGTTTATGGTCCTAATATGGGCATAGAGTCCCTAGGGGAAATGGATTTCTGAGAAATTGATTACGTAATCAAAGTGTGTCAATGACCTAAATTTCCAAAGGTGTTGTTGTTGTTGTTGTTGTAAGTGCACGCTCTCAGCGAATGTCAAGGTCAATGTTGTTGTTGTTGTAAGTGCACGCTCTCAGCGAATGTTATGAGTTTCCAGAAATTTGGAACACCTGTGCTGTCGATCTCAATTCCCCTATCGTGAATCAATAATTCCCCTTAGAAACAACAAATTAATTCCCCTTTCTTGACAGATCAATCAACCAATGACATCATCTGTCAGACTTTAAAAATTTTCGCCTAGAAACGATTCTCCAGGAATAGATCCAAGTCATTAATGTCTTTGCCTCGGAAACAACTCTTTTGGTCAAACTCCAAAGGATATTAATAACCAAACGCCATGGAAACAATTCTCCGAGAAACATCTTAGCGAAGAATTGTTTTAGCGCGGGAATCAGGTTTCTTATTAATTTGAAATGCATTAGCGCAGAGATGCCAAAAACAAAAGGAACACGCTGAATTACGTTTAGGGATTATTTGGGCGAAACTGTTTTAGACAGGTTATGGAATTATTTCGGCGAAACAGTTAGAGACATTTTAAAAGATGATTTTTGAAGAGATTTTGGAAGAGGATTTGAGGGTGAAACTCTGTGGTCGTTATAATACACAAGTTTCATTTGAACAGTGTTGTGAGGTCCTCTACCCCAACCCCAAAGGGTTCCGATCCCCCAACCCCAACCCCGAAGGAAGCCCCTGGTACTCAAAGGTCCCCCAAGCTCCCAAAGAGCCCCAGCCCCCCCCCCCAAACGCCCTCCTCAGACCCTCAAAGGCCCTCCTCTGGTCCTCAAAGGGCCCCCCGGACCCCAAAGACCCTCCCCCGGTCCTCAAAGGTCCCCCGGACCCGAGAAGCGCCGCGGGCCAGGAAAGCGCCCCATGGGGATGCGCCGCGGGGTCGGGGGATGCGCCGCAGGGGATGCGCCGCAGGGAGGCGCCGCAGAGATGCGCCGCAGGGATGCGCCGCAAAAAGTAAACTAAAAAGTAAAAATTTCGAAATGTTATCCCCCAAACGCCCTCCCCATAACCCAATTCCGAAGGAACCCCCCGGTCCCCAAAGGTTCCCCGGGCTCCCACCCGGCCCCCCAGACCCTCAAAGGCCATCCCCGGGCCCCGTCTTTCGTTGATGTATGTTGTCTGAAACCTATGATTTGGGATGGGTGGTTTGCTATTTTGACCTTTCTGAGCTGGATTTCTTAGCCTTTCATAGGTGTGTGTTGTCAGAAAATTATGATTTGGGATGTGTAGTTTGCTATTTGGACTCTTCAGAGCTAGAATTCTTAGTCTCTCATAGGTGTTTGTTGTCTGAAACTTCTAGTTTGGGATGAGTAGTTTGCTATTTCAGACTTTTATGAGCTAGGCTTTCCTAGTATATCGTAGGTGAATGTTGTCAGAAAATTATGATTTGGGATATGTAAATTACTATTTCGGGCTTTTCTGAGCTAGATTTCTTAGTCCCTCATAGGTGTTTGTTGTCTCAAACCTATAGTTTGGGATGAGTAGTTTGCTATTTTTGACTTTTCAGAGCTAGGTTTCTTAGCCTTTCATAGGTGTGTGTTGTCAGAAACTTATGATTTGGGAGACTTATGATTTAATACTAAGGTTTCTTAGTATTTCATAGGTGTGTGTGTTGTCTGAAACTTA
>JAQQPU010019299.1:0-10316 GCA_029168905.1 Artemia sp. Kazakhstan ARC1039
TTCATTGCCAATCAAGAATTGGTAAATCCAATTAACCAATAGGTCTGGTAAACCCAGCACAGATAGCTTTCAAATTAGTTGCCTTATATCAACTCTATCAAATACTGAGTCCATATCTAAAATATTACATGGACTGCTTTTCCTTTTTTAAGGCTTTGTTTTATCAAATGCTCTAGTCTAACTGGGGCATCTGTAGTGCTCCTTCCTGGGAGAAAGCCAAGCTGTTCAGTTTGGATGTGGTCCAATAACGGGGTTAAAATTCTTAGTTTATTACCCTCTCAATTAGCTTTGCAACACAAGAGGTAAGTGATATGAGGCGGTATGACTCAATCAGCTAGGGGTCTTCCTGCCTGAGAAGTGGGATCAATGTTGCCTTATTCCACTCAGATGGTATTGATGAATCTATGACTGATCTGTTTAATAACTGTCAATAGCTCTACAATTGTATCTGGCAAATTTTTCAACATCAAATTGTGAATTCCATCAGGGCCAGTCGCGCCAGGTCGGAGCTTTGAAAAGGTGCCTATTTTAGTGGTAAGACCCGATGGCCACCAGTATTCGGGTGGTAAGGTACGGGCGTCAGCACTTATTGGTGCAAAAATGGTGCTACACCACTTACTGGAGGGAAAAGCCCCCGGCGGCGCCAACTATTATAATGGGATGCCCGCGCCTACCACAACGGTTGTGTAAATATAGGGTGTGTTAACACCCAATTTACAATATACCCTGCCCCAGGGTATAATAACGTGATCGAGCAGTCAAGTGGCCAAATTCTAAGGCCAAGGGTGTATCCAACCCGGGTCACCACTGAAAATCTCTAACTATCTCCTTGGAGGTAACGAACCCCCCTGTCAATATAACGATGACGGTATCTCGTACCTCTGTTCCTACCCTGTCTGGGTTCCTGG
This sequence comes from Artemia sp. Kazakhstan ARC1039, assembly GCA_029168905.1. Taxonomy (NCBI): domain Eukaryota; kingdom Metazoa; phylum Arthropoda; class Branchiopoda; order Anostraca; family Artemiidae; genus Artemia; species Artemia sp. Kazakhstan ARC1039. Next base: position 909 of record JAQQPU010019299.1, read on the forward strand.
AAAAATTGGTCTACACAGCTGTAGAAAATATGTTACTTGTAATCTTCCCAAGGTCACACACATATAACAAAAAGAATAGGCTTCTTCAACCAGGGTCTCAATGTAGACTAACTCAAAAATTCGCTCTGTACAACAACTTTTCATAAGAGTGGACCTTCGCTTGGGCCTAGCCAATCCTCTCAATCCCCATTCAAAATCCATTCTACTTTTCTTAACTTTATCTTTCAATAGCTCAGACCAGGAAGTACAAATAAAATTGACTTCAAAGCTTACTTATTGCGAAAGAATCTAGCTTTGCAACCAGAATTCAACTTAGGATAAAAAATTATCTTATAGGCAAATATAATTACAGAAAAGAAAATGGGTCATTTATCTGAAAAGAAAAAAAGAGGGATGGAACCCCTGTTTCTATCAGCCTCTTCCTTTTCTTCTCTGGCTTATCTATCAGCCTCTTCCTTTTTTCTCTAGCTATTCTGATATTCCCCCTTTCTTCTCTATCTTCCTTCTCTTTTCGTTCTCTGGCTATTCTCTCTTCCTTCATAAAATTTAATATTTGTTGTGTCATATCTATTTGAGTACTTTTTCGCGAGCCCCTGCTGGAATATGAGCTTCTGCTACTCCTGCTATTCGGACTACTTTGATTCCATCTGTCATTACATCTTCCTAATTCATTTTCTGAATCCATTCGTTCTATATCTGTATTATCTCTAACCTGCAACTCCCCTTCATTTGGCAGAGTCTCTGAGGGGTGACTTCGTCTTGTTTTTTCACATATGATTTCTTACTTGTTTATTTTGTACCCTTATTTTAACGCGTATACTCCTTTCCGATTATATTATCTCTTAATTAATTAGTCAATCTTGGCAAGTTCAACAATTGGCACACGCAAAAATTATGATACGCAATTACTATTGTGAATTATTACCGCCATGTAATGAGATTCAACAATTTTTCAAATAACCAGAATATCTAGACTTCATTAGGTAATCCACTAGTAAATTAGCTGGACTAAACTCAAACAGGGGAACTACCCTGTAAAAAAAATCACGTATCCTCCCTGGATACTCGTACTCCAAATATAATCTCCTCTTAGGCCGATTACTCAATAGGACAGTTTCCTCCCACCTTCCTTATCAAATGTGTGCACCAAACTGACAAATCCTCCTAATTAGCCGTCTTCAATAATCTTATAACCTTCGTCACTGAATATTATGTCTAAGTCCGCTAATTCACTCAAATAACAACCCAACTTTCAACGTTTTCTTATCTGTCCTTAAGCCCTGTAATACTTTCCAATCCGGAGATTCAACCACTGTAAACTCAAACTCAATTAGTTTCCCGTTATTCTTTTTTATTATTGTATAACAAGGTACAGCCTATTATAGATCTTCATACTTCCGTATTTTTTTTTTCTTTTTCTCTAATTTCCGTTTAGGCTCAGCCCAAACTTTGATGAAAGAAGGTAATTAAAGAGGGTTCTACCCTCTCTCATGCACTGCGTCATTCCTAGGTAGGAACCTGGCTCATCAAATTTTAAATTCGCAGTCTTTCAACTCGGTCTTTCCGTGCCGATTTTTTACAGCCTATAGCCTATACTGTAGGCTCATTTTCACCAGTCTTTTCGGAAACACTCGTTCTTTTGATATTAGTGCCACTGATAGCTCCTTTTTCGCTGCCACCAGTATTGTACTAGTAAGCCACGACTGCCACCATTATTCGTGAGGTAAGGTACGGGTGTCCCCACTTATTGGTGCAAAAATGGTGCTACACCACTTACTGGAGGGAAAAGCCCCCGGTGGCGCGAAATATTATAATAGGATGTCCGTGCCTACCACAACGGTTCTGTAAATATAGGGTGTGTTAGCACCCAATTTACAATATACCCTGCCCCAGGGTATGATAACGTGATCGAGCGGTCAAGTGGCCAAATCCTAAGGCCAAGGGTGTACCCAACCTGGGTCACCAATAAAAATCTCTAACTATCTCCTTGGAGGTAACGAACCCCCCTGTCAATATAACGATGACGGTATCTCGTAACTCTGTTCCTACCCTGTCTGGATTCCTGGAAATATTAGTCTACACAGCTGTAGAAAATATCTTCCTTGTAATCTTCCAAAAGTCACACACATATAACAAAAAGAATAGGCTTCTTCAACCGGGGTCTCAATGTAGACTAACTCAAAAATTCGTTCTGTACAACAAATTTTCATAGGGGTGGACCTTCGCTTGGCCCTAGCCAATCCTTTCAATCCCCATTCAAAATCTATTTTACTTTTTCTTAACTATATCTTTCAATGGGTCAGACCAGAGTCCAAAATAGAATTTACTTCAAAGCTTACTTATTGCGAAAGAATCTAGCCTAGCAACCATAATTCAATTTAGGATTAAAAATTATCTTATAGGCAAATATAATTACAGAAAAGAAAATGGGTCATTTATCTGAAAAGAAAAGAAACAGGGGTGGAACCCCAACAGTGTCCTTAGCTCCCTGGAAGCTGAAATGGGAAAAGGGAACGGTACTATTTTTGAGTCTGAGTTAATAGGGCGTATAGTGAAATGGTGTATCTACATTCAGAAAATTTTCTAGGAAGAGATTAAGTTTCCCATTGGTTGAAGATTCTGTAGTCCTTCCCAACAGTGGCGTGATTTCGTCAGAATCCTGGGGGGGGGGGGATTGGAGCCAATTTTCCTAAATCAAGTGAAAATGACAGTGGAAATTGAAAAATGAGCCATATAGCCATAAGGGCAAATACATACTAAAGAAAACGGATCTGTTTCTCTGGATGCTTGAATTACACAGGCTTGCCTTAGTTTTGACAAGATTTTTTGCAGAAACTAAATTCAATCTGGGAGGGGAGGGGGCAAACTGAGGTCTGGAGGGAGCAGTTGCCCTGCCCATAGCAAATTAAACCCCAGCTTTCCATCTGTATTTCTGCAGGGATGAGTTAGCTTCTTTTCTCACCTAAAAAACCTGGAATTTTCTCCATAGATCTCGAACGGGAGCGCTGTGGTCAAACTTGTCCTCAATAAGCCTTTTCCACCTCTCCTGTATCTCAGTCTTTAGTGTCTTTTTGAATCCTGCTGTTTTTTGCTAAAAAAACTATTTTATTCTCAATTGAGGAGCATCTAGAGAAATTACTTTTTGCCTTTTTCTTCTCTAGGTAGGCTTTCTGGCATTTGCTGTTCCATCCAGGAGTAGAATTTTGTCATAGGGTATGAGGTTGTTTGTAACTAAATATTCTCTCCGAGGATGCTATGGTTGCTGAAGTAATTTTTTTTTTAGATAATGATTCATCTGACTCATCACTTCTCTTAATTTCCGAAGCCTTTTGGTCTAAGTTGTACTTCCAAGAATTTCAGAGTTTGTCTTGGAATTTCACTGGCTGGTACCCTGATCTTACTGGGTTAATCTCTAGTGGCAAGGATAGAATCTCACGGTCAGAGTCTAAGTCACAGGATTTCTGCCCTATTTACAATATCTGTTGATGTGAAGGTACGGTCTATGGTTGAGTACTTGCCTGTCTGTGGGTTCAGACGCGTATTCATGTCTTTGGGGGTGACAAGGGACAACTTATTTTTGGGTTGCAGGATGTAATTGATCAGAGGGCTTGCAATTGAATCTTCAGGTGATAAAGTGTCCCACATTCTGGGGTGTAAGTTAAAGTTACCACTAATTATTTTCACAGGGCCACATGCATTCACAATTAGTTTGACTTGTTTCAGGGAGAATTCTTTTGTCTTTGGAGCATAGCAGTTTGCAATGCTAATCCACTTATCACTTCCAAGTAGTTTTCTCAATTACACCAACCTCTATTTCTCCCTCTGGACTGAGGCCATGTATTCTAAAAACTAGGTCATTTTTCACAAGTGACAGCCTGTTGTGTGGACTCTACCACAACGGGCAATATTATACCCTTTGATATCTTGGACAGTATTTTCCTGTTTTACAAAGTCTCTTGAAGTGAAAAGATATCAGATGCATGCCTGATTAAAATATTTTGAAGTTCTTTTCTTTTGGCTTTTTTGAATCCCCGGATATTTAATTGGAACACTGAAAGAAAACTAGTCCTTGGTGTGTTTGCAGTTTAACCTAGGTCTCTGTAGCTTATTTCCAGCACCTTCTGGGCTAGGTGTAGCTTCCTTTCCTTTAAGTTTTCTTTCAAGTTTACCAGGGCTACTGGTATCTGGTGGGACACTACTGGCTATAGGGCTTGATCCTTCTCTGTTTAGGTTTTCAACGATGTTAGTCAGGTTAAGGGCTGCATTTGCAAGCCCAGCTGGCAGTACCTTTGATACTAGTTTGCAAAGTGACGCTATAATCTGGGTTTGATAAGAGATCTGCCTTGCAACACCTTCAAACATGGACAAGTACTTCTTGTTCAGGTCCTCAGCTGGAAGGTGGTTAGGTGTCATAGTAGAAAAAGAGTCTGTATGGACCATGGGGACATGTTTTGTATGCGTTGGAAGTACCTTTTTCAAGACCTCAGCAACAGTTCTCATTGGGACATTATTGCTGAAAGAATAAGTAAAAATAGCTTTCTTCTCCATGAATACTGGGCAATTCCTGGAATTAGCGGCATGGTTACCATTGCAGTTGCGGCACTTGAGTACCTGATCTTCCTTTACTGTCTTGGATTGACGACATTCTTCAAGGGTGTGTTGTCCACTACATAGTAGACATCTTCTGCCTCGGCAGCAATTTGAAGCCATGTGACCAAAACATTGGCAATTGAAGCACTGTATTGTATATGCCGGAATTAGGTGAGCTGGAACCAACGCTTCCCTTGACTTATTCACAGGCATTCGCTCAATATATAGCATTCGAAGTCTGCTGATCATACAAACAAGTGACCTTGACATATTACCTATCGATAAACAACCAACGCTGTGAAACACGGACTATTATTTTGGACTTGCTGTGCTGAGGGTGTTGCATGTTTACGATGGCCGGTAAACTCATTTGGAATGCAGTATTACATTTTTTGTCAGGTGCAGTAAAAATTGTAGAAAAAATGATGAAGTAGCGAAGAGAGCAGCCCATTTTTTTCAAAAAACGACATTATGAAAGCAAAAAAGATCCTATGGACAGAAGCAAACAGTCTTGCTCGAATGTCTACAAAGGTTGCTACGAGTGAAAATGTTTTGAAATGATCAAACTGTTTCAGACTTGCGATGACGATAAGGTTGCTCTTCCTACATTCCTTAGTTTTGAGCCAGAAGAAGTCCCCTCGATCGCAGGTTTGTTACAGATTACGGAAATCTGTAACAAATCGGACATTTTGATGGAACAAAACTTCTCGAAAAGTGAACCTTTAACTGTTGAAACCCCTGCTGAACAAATCCCCAAACCATCCTATGCCGTGATTGTCAAAAATCTACCAAGTAACCTAGCCAAACCGGAATTACAGAATAACTTTCAAGAACAAGCATGTGGCGACGCCAGCTAAAAAATTATTGAGTTAGCGCACCCGAGGTGTTCTAAAAAAAAATAGCCTCTCAACGTTTTATCATCAGCAGAGATTTTAACGTAGATATAACTAACACTAGTCTCCGGTCACAACCCTTTTGGGGCTATGTTTCTCCCGGCCGTTATCCTCAACCTTTAACACAGACCATGTTGTCGCTTTGTTTGGCAGTCACGAGGTCAAAATTGTAAAAGAAGGATTCTATTCGAACCAATTTCCCATCTCTACTTGCTTTTACTCCTCCCCACCTATGGCTGAAAATAAGGAATCGAATTGGTTTTCATACCGAGATTGAAAAAATGTGCCAAGTGAGACTTTCAGTAAAGTCTGTGACAAGATGTTGAGCAAAATCAAAGTCCGTTACAATCTTTTATGCGATCGTACTGTGCTGCCACAAAGTGAAAAGAATACCTCAACTGGGCTCACATCCTACTTGGCACAAATAAATCACGTGCTGAAATGTTTTGAAACAAGCGCCGTTTCTCTTCGAAGTGTTCGTAAAAAGTCTCAGCTCAAACACAGGTATAAAAACCAAAAACAAAACAGAGATCCGTAAATACGTGTAATTTGGCTAAGCTATGGCTTTCCGTTTGGAAAGATTTGGTTGCCCAAGAGATGGCTTAGTAAATGACTTGAGGCTCCGTACGAAACGGATATTCAATAAGGAACTGAAAAAACATAAGTTAATGCTGATCCAGAAAAATGTGATACATCTTGCTGGAGACCCCTTCAAACCCTGGAAGTACAGCAAGCCCGCCAAAACCCAGAGTACCAGTGTGCCTAAAAAAAAGTGGGTTGAATATTTTGCGAGTGAGTTCAGTGCACCCAACAAAAGCACAGAGGAGTTTTTTAGAAAAACAGCTTGACCTTGTTCTTTCAAATAAGATTAATCAAAATAATTTTTTGCACAAAATAAGATTTTCAAAAAAAGTAAAGAACTCCATTAAACTGAAAATGAACAAAAATAGAATCAAATAATCTACCAAGCATACACCTACCACAAATCAGTATCAATAAATAAAAGAAACCCAAAACAAACATAAATGTGCATTGTCAGTTTTATATACACATGCTGATATTTATTCCTTAAAATCTTAATTAATTTTTGATTCCTTGAAGTTATTAAAGTGAAAACATTTAAAAGAATATTTTTCAGTAAAGTACAAATTATATTCTGGCTTAAAAAGGGCAATAGCCCTCTTAATTTCCAATCGAAAGAGCCCTTTTTGAAGTTTGTACGACAACACTTTCTATATGACATTATATGCCCCCAGGGCATAACCTACAACCTTAGCCCTGAGGGCTGTGGGGGTTTGTCATATACTCAAAAACATAATTTCTGGACCCTTCAACTACGTTCAACAAAATTGCTATATCAAACTGTTGATCGGAATTGTTTGGGGAAATGATGGGCATAGAGGGCATTCGCCATCCGATCGCTTTTAACCATTAATAAGGGCACTAGCCCTCTCAATTCCCAATTGAATGAGTCCTTTTTGAAGTTTCTACGAAAACTCTGGCAAAGACCTAATTTCCAGAACTTTCAACTACGTTGAACAAAATGTCTATCTCAAAATTTTGATTGGATGCGTTGGGGGTAATGGTGGGGGTAAGGGGGCGATGGTTGTCCTCCAATCACTTTCGACTATTAAATAAGTCACTAGCGCTTTCAATTTTCAATCGAATGAGCCCTTTTTGAAGTTTCTACGGCAACGCTTTCTGTAAAACCTGTCCGACTATTAAAAAGGGCACTAGCCCTTTGAATTTCCAATTTAATGAGCCCTTTTGAAGTTTCTACGACAATGCTTTCTATAAAAACCTTATATTCCCCCTGGGCATAACTTACAACCCTTGCCCTGAGGGCTGTGGGGGAGGGGGGGGGTTGTCATCCTCAAAGACCTAATTTCCAAAACTCTGTACTAAGTAATTTACTACCTACAGAGACCAGACTAATGCCTCGATAATTACCACACTCACTTTTATCACCTTTCTTATAAAGTGGCTTAATTAAGGTTTTCCTAAAATCGTCAAGTGCTTCCCCTTTTTCAAAAATCATGTTCATAATCTTCAGTAACCTATTTCTAACCTCAGAGCTACCATATTTAAGAAACTCATTTACCACCCTATCAGCACCTGGAGCCTTATTACTCTTTAATCCTTTTAGTACTGTTGCTAATTCCTCCTCACAAAACAAATCTTCCTTCACATCCAAGGTATCACAAACATTTTCATTTTCCTCTATTCATTGTCCTTTTCGTGTCCTCGTTTTTATCGTAGGGCAAATTTTATTTTCATACTAACTTTCGTTTTTCTGAGAACGGCTATCAGACATGTAGCTGACATTTTCGATTAATTTTTTTTTAATTAACTAATTTTATTTAATTTAATTATTTTTTTTTTGTTCGATTCACTGTCATTAAAATTTCCTCATGGGGTTATCCTCTTTATTCTTTGCATACAGAAAGTGAAAAACAATTTTGACGTTAAGGGGAGGGGGAAGGGAGAAATTTACTTTCACGAAAAAAAAAAACTATTATTCAAACATTCCTAGCTGAACATATTTAAGGTAACGTTGTTAGAACTGTTTTATTGATGGCTTTAGTCTCAGTTGAATGGGAAAACTGTGGTCTTCGCCATTACTTACAGCTAAATTTACAGGAAAATTACAAAAATAAAACAACAAACAAGCTAAGAAGATGAGAAAAAAACACGAATTTAATAAAAAAATTTTGAAAAATGAAAAATAAAAAAATGAGAGAAAAACACAAATGCAATAAAAAACGTTTGAAACTTAAATTTGATAAAGTTGTCTTATAAGTTCATCACAAGTCAGGTTCTTTCGTGTTTGCTGTTTTTTGCGTAGGCTTCGTATAACTATTTCCAGCTATTACTGGAGGCCCCTTTTTATTTGTCCATATTCGTGCCAAAAAACTTTTTCTTCCGCATATCAAATATTACTTATTAAATTAAATTAACAAATTAATTATTAAACTAGTTAAATATATAAGTTTTTCATCTTTGTGTTTTTACCATTGACAAGTCAACAGCTTCGTCAAGTCTACAGTTTTGGTAAGGTGACAGTTTTGGCAAGTCTATAAAGTTTATTTAGATCAGCAGTTTTGGTAAATCAACAATTCTGTTAAATAAACAATTTTTTTAAAGCAACAGTTTCGGTAAATCAACAGTTTTGGTAAGTCAAAAGTGTTGGTAAGTATACCCTATTTTTTCTTATGACTGGAGGATGAATAGGGTTGTAACTTTCTGATTAGGGTTGAAACGGATCTAGATCTAGAAACTGGAGGAATGGGTTGAAAATTACAACTTCTAAAGAAACAATTCCGAAAAATTAAAAAAATATTCAAAAATATGACACAAACATGAAAAAATAACGATAAAATTAAAGATCACAAATCAAGGGATTTTGCGAATTAACTATTTTACGAGGGGGTAGGAGAGGGGGTCTAAAACTAAACTATAATTAACTAAATTTTCATTTTTTGGGAGGATACGGGAAGGGGGGAGGCTATCTTCGGATTTCTTACACTTTATCTAAGCCTCTTTGTTTGCTGGTACATGCGCAGTGAAGGCCCAAAACTTCAAGATTTGCGTAGCTTATTCTTTTGTCGTCTTGCCCCCTTTAACCAGGCAAAAAAAAAGAAGACGAGATCGTCCAAAGAACTTCGTTAGTACCTGAATGGGAAGATCTCGCCGCTGCAGCATCACTCCGGGACCAGTGGTGAGGCTTCGTTGACGCTCTATGCACCACTAATGGCGCCGGAGGAACTAACGTCTAAGGTAAGGTTAGCCTTTCCGGACTAAATTCCCGTCTGTCTGTCCTCTCTTAAAAATACAATTTTGTCAGTTCTGTTTACTATAGTTGAGCAGTTGCTACAACATAGTGAGGCAATATATATCTTTACCTGTTTCAATGGTATATATATAT
>JAQQPU010019301.1:1030-16604 GCA_029168905.1 Artemia sp. Kazakhstan ARC1039
GAACCCTTTGGGGTTGGGGTAGAGGACCTCACAACACTGTTCAAATGGAACTTGTGTATTATAACGACCACACTCAAAACCTCTTCTAAAACATCTTTTAAATCATCTTTTAAAATGCCTCTAACTGTTTCGTCGAAATAATTCCATAAAATAGCTAAAACGGTTTCGCCAAAATTATCCCTAAACGGAATTTCAGCATGTTCCTTTTGTTTGGCATCCCTGCGCTGGCGCATTTCAATTATTTGGAAACCTGATTCCCGCGCTAAAACAATTCATCGCTAAGATCTAAACTTTGCCTCGGAAACGATTCTTCTGGAAGAACTCCAGACATTAATAAACTTCGCGCCGGAGACAGTTCAATCAATCATGACATCATCTGTCATGTGTGATCTAAACTTTGCCTCGGAAACATTTCTGTTCGAAATCCAAAGACATTAATTAACTTTACGTCATCTGTCAGACATTAATTAACTGTTTCCCGGAAACAATTTGATTAATGACTGACAGCACAGGTGTTCCCCGGAAACTCATAACATTTGGCTTGAACAAGAACAGGAAGGAAGTGTCATTAACTTTGCCCGGAAACGATTTGGTTAATGACTCAATAATCCACGAAAGTGACAAAATTCCTGTTTTTCAAATTCTCACTGACAAAGTCCATAAAAACAGACATAAATGTGACAAAGTTCCTGTTTTTTCAAATTCTCACTGACAAAGTCCATAAAAAATACAAAAATGTGACAAAGTTCCTGTTTTTTCATTCTCACTGACAAAAACCATAAAAACAGACATAAATGTGACAAAGCTCCTGTTTTTTCATTCTCACTGACAAAATCCATAAACCACGTGGTTCTGCGCCCATATAAGGAGCCCCGTCACGAGTATAAGACCCCCCTCTACTTACGTATGGTCATTTCGTTAAAAATAGTTCAAAGATCAGATAAGAAAAATTCCTGTGTCGAAAGACCCCCACCCCCCAGGGCCGGGGCAGGCGTTCTAAGTATTGCTCTGGGGCCATATTTGATTCTCATGGAAGGTTTGCTCTGATAAACTTCAGAGAGGGTTCATTTGAATGGAAATTAAAGGCTGTAGTTCATGTTCTCTGAGTGAAATAAGATCAGAGGGCAACTAGCCCCTCCTGCCCTCCACGCCTCTGGGTGTATTGGATGGATAAACCCAGTTTGGGTATGACCTCCTTCTCTCACTGTAAAAGTCTAAAACCTACTGCGTCATTGGTGCTTTACTGAAAACTATATGCGTCTGAACAGTCTTGGAAAGTATAAACAGCATCAAATTGAATATTTGATGTATAATGATATTAATTGTTTAAAAATCCATCAGTTCCAGAATTTATTTCACTGTAATTGCATTTTGATTTTCAATACTGTAAGAACTGGAAAAGAAAATATTTTTTTTATAATCCGTTTTTAGTTAAGCGCCAATGACGCAGTAGGCTTTTGGTTTTTATATACAGTTAGGAAAGGAGGCAGAATCCAAACATTTGTTTGTAGGGAAACTATATTCGTCTTTAAAAACTTTAAAAAGAGCTAATAGATTAAACTGAATATTTGATGTATAATAATATTAATTGCCGAAAGCTCATCAGTTCAAAATGTTACTATAATTTTAATGTTTATTTTCATTATTAAGTAAAAAAGAAAATATTTGTCATAAAATTGGTTTTCAACTAACCAACACGACTACTACTGATACAAATAGACGTCTTGGTATTAAATAAACGAACGGGAGTTTAGAAATACTGGGCACATAAAAGTAAATATTTAATTTTAAAATTAAACATTAATTTATAGAAACTGCTATAAATGATCAAAATAAACCTAAAACGAGCAACAAATACAACGATCAGTGACTTCAAACTTAAAAGTATAGATACTCTCACGATTAATCGAGGGATTACCATCCCCCTCAAATCTCCAAAAGGCTAGTGTTATTTTGCTTTATTGGAAACTAAACCAATTACCTAAAATGAAATTTATATCCCACTAACTGTTTTCTAAATATTCAAATGAAAAAAAATCTAAAGGAGGAAAACAGCTATAAAAATTACTGTCAGGTTAGGCAAGTGAAAGAAAATGGGTCGTTACCAATAAACTAATGTAAAAAAAATTGTTGAAAGTCTTAACAGTATTTTGACTTTGTTTTTGCTATACTGCAATTTAAAAAAAAAAAAACTATTGACAATAAGTTCCGTCTGTTTTAGGCTTGAATTTATTTTTACTATAACATCTACCCACTCAGGTACCATTTTCTCATTTATAGTAGTCTCCATATCAAACAGAACGTGGTAACGAATTCTAAGTAAGAAGAGACCCGGCTCAATAGTAACCGAAATTCTAAAAAACGGAATTTTGATACCAATAGATATATCAAAAGGATCAGATTTTTAGGCTGATTTCAAATATATTAGTTTCATTATGCCTGATTTTCGAAAAAAGGGAGTATTTTAATGCAAGGTCACATAATCTTAAGGAAAATCACATCATTGGATTCAGTGTATCAGAGAAGCTTACTGAAGAGGTTTCAAGCTCCTATCTACAAAAATGTGGAATTTTACATTTTTTGCAAGAAGAAACATCACGGAGGCGTGTTCATTTATTTTTTCCCCTAGAGGTGATCGTATCGACCCAGTGGGTCCAGAACGTCTGAAGAGGGCTCATGCTAATGAAAATTAAAATTCTAGTGCCATTTTTAAGTGACCAAAAAATTGGAGGGTAACTATACCCCTCCTATGCCACTATTTTTTCCCAAAATCGACTGATCGAAATTTTGAGATAGCTATTTTGTTAAGAATAGTTGAAAGGCCCAATAACTTTGTCTTTGGAGATAACATTACCCCGCACAGTCCCTGGGGAAAAGTCTTTAAATGATAAAATTTGCCCATTATTTACGTATTATTTACGTATTTGTTATTGGGAAGTATACATGCATTTTTCGGGTAGGGAGGGGAGGAAGAATTTTCTTGTGAGGAATTTTGCACGGGGAGAGTTTACCATTGAGAAGAAAGTTTCCTGGGGGTGAACTTTTAAAAGGAAACTTTATACTGGGGGAATTTCCAGAATTAGTTCATAAAATTTCTTTATATGTCTTGCTTTCTCTTTACCGACACAATTTTACGTGTGGAATTGTAAGGGTAATTTTCTGGGGTATATCTCCACCAGGATTGAGTTATCCCGAGGATATGTCCGTGGGGGGTATTTTTCCGTGGAGGTGGAGCTAGATTTCCTGGTGCTATTTAAAAAAACGATCAGAAATTAAATAAAAAAACAAGTATTTTCAACCGAAAGTAAGGAGTAACATTAAAACTTAAAACGAACAGAAATTATTAAGTATATGAGGGGGGCTGCCCCACCTCAACACCTTGCTCTTTACGTTAAAGTTAAAGTTTTGTCCTAACTCGTTACAAACGACTCCTGAAACACAAGGGTCGTTTAATTAGAATAACAAGTAACTTTTTTAAAAGTGCCAAGAAACAGTTAGACGTGACTTGAGCACTAGAACAACAACTAGTAGACTGGTAGGAGTAGTCATTGTGAGCACTGCCATGATGAAGTAGTCTAGGCAGTGCAGTCATAGTAAGAGTGGCCTTGGTAAGATCGGTCGCGTAAGGAATTAAATAAAAAAACAAGTTTTTTTTAACTGAAAGTAAGGAGCAACATTAAAACTTAAAACGAACAGAAATGATTCCGTATATGAAAGGGGCTGACTTCTCCTCAACACCTCGATCTTTACGCTAAAATTTCTTATCGTTTAAAAAATAGAGTATTGAGAAAGAGTCAAAATTTAGTTAAAGAGCGAGGCGTTGAGGAGAGAACAGCCCGTTTCATATACCGAACAATTTCTGTTCGTTTTAAGTTTTAATGTTGCTCCTTACTTTCAGTTAAAAAAATTTGTTTTTTTTTATTTGATTTTTGAACGTTTTAGAATTAATGGAGGTTTTGATTTTGGGTGGTTTTTGATGAAAGGGGCTGTCCCCTGCTCAATGCCTCGCTCTTTACGCTAAATTTTTTTGTTCTTTTAAAAAATAGAGTTGTGAGAAAGAGTCTAACTTTAGCGTAAAGAGTGAGGCGTTGAGCAGGGGACAGCCCCTTTCATATAGGCTACGAAATAATTTATGTTCGTTTTAAGTTTTAGTGTTGCTCCTTACTTTTAGTTAAAAAAAACTTGTTTATATTTAATTTTTGGCTCACCGTATATGAATAATAAAAAAAAGTGTATATTGATTTTACTTCTATTTGGTTAAATGGCTTTCTCAAAAGTTGTTTAATTTTATTTACGAACGTTTTTATTAGTAATAAATATACGTAACTTACAAATTAACTAACGTAACGAACTTCTATATCCATATATTTTTAATACGTATATTAAGGGGTTCGCCCCCTAGTCAATACCTCGCTCTTTACGCTAAAGTTCGAATTTTGTTCCAATTCTTTAAAAATGACCCTTAATCACAAAAGCCGTTAATTAGAATAAATAGCTCTTATGAAAGTACTAAAAAATCTTTGGCTTAAAGAGCGAGGTATTGACTAGGGGGCGAACCCAATCATATACTTAATAGTTTCTGCTCATTTTAAATTTTGGTGTTAATCCTTACTTTCAGTTGAAAAACTTGTTTATTTTTTTTATTTAATTTCTGATCGTTTTTTTAAATAATGCTGGGAAATCCAGAGCCCCCTTCATAGCAATGTCCCTTCCCCCATGAAAACTTCCTCCATGGAAAGATCCTCCCACATAAACCACTACCAGAAAAAAATCCCCCTTGAAAACGTCTGTATACTTACCAATAGCCAATACTATATGGTAAACATTGAGTAAAGTTCATAACTTTCAGCCCTCCCCCTGGGGACTCTGGGGGATTAAGTCATCCTAAAAGACATATTTAGTATATTTTCAACCATGCCGAAAAAATGACTATCTCAAAATTTTGATCGGGTGACTTTGAGAAAAAAAGAGCGTGGGAGGGGGCCTAGTTGCCCTCCATTTTTTTGGTCAATTAAAAAGGGCACTAGAACTTTTAATTTCCATTCAAATCAGCCCTTCCATGATATTATAGGACCACTGGGTCGATACGATCCCCCCTGGGGAAAAAAACAAACAAAAAACAAATAAACACGCATCCGTGATCTTTCTTCTGGCAAAAAATACAAAATTTCACATTTATGCGGATAGAAGCTTGAAACCTCTACAGGAGGGTTCTCTGATACGCCGAATCTGATGGTGTGATTTTCATTAAGGTTCTATAGCTTTTGGGGGGTCTTTACCCCTTTTTTCGAAAATCCGCCAAATTTTCTCAGTCGCGTAACTTTTGATGGGTAGGACTAAACTTGATGAAACTTATATATTTGAAATCAGTATTAAAATCTAATTCTTTTGATGTATCTATTAATATCAAAATCCCGTTTTTTAGAGTTTTGGTTACTATTGAGCCGGGTCGCTCCTTACTTACAGTTCGTTACGACGAACTGTTTGATAGTGTATATAAAGTGGTCATAGTATTTGCATTTGTATTTTATGAGCAGAAGTAGTAGCAACAGCAACAATGCTAGTAAGACTACATGCTTCTAGACACAGCTTCTTAATACTAAAGGTATCATTTCGTGTCTGGTACTTTATGAAAGCTTTCTCCCTACTCCATTTATGCTGTTAAGTTATTGTTTCTATTACCTTCTAATTAATTAACATTCAATTATTTAAGACGATTACCTAAATGTTCAATTAACAATAATAAGTTGAAAAAGATAAAACATATCCATACGCATCAATATCAGAGGTAAAGGCTAGAACTTAAGGTCCCCAAGCCCTCTTCCATAATATGGACTAATAATCTGCACATTCGTATTGTATCTCGAAAAAATATAAAATGTCCATGTTTCTACTTCAGTCAATCTATGAAGCCTGTGTTTTTAAATGAGCCATTGGACTACTTTGATGATCTTTTCCCAAGAGTTTCAACCATCACCCTAAAGGTAGTTTGTTTTTTTTTTTTTTTTTTTTTTTTTTTTTTTTTTTTTTTTTTTTTTTTAACTCAAATGGTTAGCGAAACATTTTAAACAGTTATGATATAAACCAATAGGGGGTAACTACGACACAACGGACAAGAAAAATGATGTTGGCTGTCTTATGACAGATTTATATTTAAAAAGGGCACCATAAGATATGGCTTAGGAGGAGTAGATATATAAGACATGGTACAATTATCTTCCTTTACTAAGTACTTTCTATTTGAAAGATTATGATGGAATACATGCCTAATTTGGCTCTTTTGTCCCTGGGCCAGCACTCACCATGTCATCCACAGACTTACATTTCTTAGGATTATTCTGTACAGCATATGTATAGGCATGTTACGATTAGGCCCCGAAAAATAATAGTTACAAAAATCTAGTGAGGATACACCGTTCTTTACTTGGTCTATCTCTTTTGCATATTCTGGGGTTTATCTTTCTTATTTTATATTCATTCTTATTTTATATTTATTTTTACAATATTATCATTTCCCGTTTTTAATGTCTACCACAGTAGTGAGGGGGTTTCAGTTTTAAAGGCACAGGTAACAGATTAACATGGGGATTCTGACCGTAGCCCTGTTACGTCACGGCAACCCTGTGACATCATAACATCCCTGTTTATAGGCAAGGTTCCCAGGTGTTTCAGTATGATTAATTAGAATGTGGTCAGGATAATAGACAAGTACCAATAATAGGGAAATTAACATAGGATTTCAAGCACACAGGTAGCATATTAACATGAGATTCCGAGTGCATTCCCTGCAATACGACCGCATGCCCTGTTCCCAGGTGTCAGACTTCCCAGGTTTTCTATTATTTTTGTTTTTCTATTACCCCATAAAGTAGTCTAGACGGCTATTGTGGAATATTTCCAGGTGTTTCTATTTCTCCATGTTGTTTTTCTGTTATCCCATACAGTTTTCTAGACGGCTTTCATGGAATATGCCCAATATTTACCCTGGCAACAGCCGTTATTTTCTATTACCCCCGTGTAGAAGTCTAGGCGGCTATTGTTGAAGATGTCCAGGTGTTCCCTCTAAATAAAACCCCTGTATGTTCTGGGAATTGTATAAATACCCGGGGGGGGGGAGACGAAACAACATCAGTATTAATTTAAACCTAAAACGTGATGCAACTATCTCTAAAAAAGTGGATATGTCTCTATCATAACAAGAAGTAAGACTCTTTCTGTGTTAGAACTTTTCTTGTTTCCAGGGTTTTTGCTAATTTAGAGCAAACCTCTTTTTCTATACCCCTCCTCCCCCGCGTTAGGATGAACATATTCTATTTTCGGGAAGTATAACTCCCTACCCGAAATTAATATTTAAACGCTCATCTCCCCCTCTCCTATAAAGGATAAAATTTATCTAATTTACTGGGTTAAAATGCGTACCTTTTCCTCCGTCTGCAATTTCCTTGCACTTTTCCGCTTATTTATGGAAAATGGTATGAAAATGTTATCCTTTATTAAAAATGTCACTTTATGGCCACGCCGCAAGATTTGTTTAAGCCAGCTATTGCGGTTTGAACTTCTAATCATTGTGCATTAATAGAACCAGCCTATTGATAGCTAATTGTGAACGAGGGTACTAACTTCAAAGTGATTAAAGTGATTAGTTCTATGTACGAGAATAACACTGCTGCGGTTAAGGTAGGAAATGAGGTTAGCAGCTGGTTTTGTATTAAATCAGGAGTTTGGCAGGTTTGTGTTCTTTCCCCCTTTATATGGATTATTTTGATGGACTTTGTTTTAAGGAGCAGAGGAAAGGCAATGGGAGACCACGGAATCAAATGGGGAGGAAAAAGTCTCCTGGACTTGGAATATGCTGATGATTTAAGCATCCTAGATGAAAGTGTGAGCAAAATGAATGAAGTTATAGAGGTTTTGCGAGTTCAGGGTGCTAGAATTGGTTTGAAAATTAATGTTAGGAAGACTAAGTCACTAAGGCTAGGAATAAGTGAAGATGAAAAGGTCACGTTGGGTAATGAAAAGATTGATCAGGTGGGTAGCTTCACTTACCTTTGTAGTATTATTAGTAAAGATGCTGGGAGCAGTGAAGATGTTAAAAATAGAATAGCCAAGGCTAAGGGTGTTTTTTCACAGTTAAAAAAAGTCTGGAAGAATAGGAAGACAAGTTTGCAAACCAAGATTAGAATATTAGAAGCTACAGTGATGACAGTGGTCAAATATGGGATGGGTCTGAAGCATGGACGCTCCAAAAAGCGGATGAAGATTTGCTAGATGTTTTCCAGAGAAATTGCTTAAGGATTGTTCTAGTTACCCGGCTGACTGACCGTATTTCAAACAATAGGCTATACGAAAAATGTGGTTCAATACCGCTCTCTAGGGCTATAATGAAAGAAAGGCTGAGGTGGCTAGGGCACGTTGTGTGGATGAAGGATGACGGATTGTCGAAGATTGTTCTTTTCAGCCAACCATCTAGGGCTAAACGGAAAGCAGGTCGTCCCCGTCTGGGGTCGGAGGACGTCATAAAGAAAGATTTAAAGGAAATAGGAACTTCGTGGGCGGGTGTAAAAAGGGAGGCTTTTATTAGATTGGGGTGGAGGAGGAGCGTGCGTAGCTGTGTTGGCCTCAGGCGGCTTGGTGCTGCGGTGAGTTGTTTGTAGTAGTAGTAGTACTAACTTCAAGGCGTAATTAAACCAAAAGATCTTTTTTGCATTGGAGTCAATATCTTCCTTTAAGGAGTAAAATGACAGCTATATACAGTTGGACATTGATTGTTTGCGTAAAATAGTTATGTAAAAAAGCGTGTTATATTTAATATAGATGCAGGGTGGGGGGGGCGAGAAATTTTTTCTAATTATTAAATACAGATGCTTAAACAGGTACATTATGTGACGACCCCTCTCTCTTAATAAGGGAAGATGTAACCGTAGGCTAAATACTAAAAATCTGTCTGTTATTTTCCCTCAAGAGTGTCCAATTTATTTTACCCAGTTTTTCTTAAAGCTTGAGATATCTGTTTATACAGGGGCGAGTAGGTCTATAGCTCGGGTGCTATTGCCTATTATTTGATAAGTTGAATTCTAGTCCTCTTGGCTTTGATATATGATGTAATGACGCGACAATGGAGAGGGTTTCTGGCAACGAGAAAACGCCAGCCCTGGGTTGCTATTTTGAAAACGGAATTTTTAAGTAATTTAAATGCTCTTACTTTCAATTTCTTGATTTTTTTTTCGCCTCTTAGACGAATAATAAATAATGTTTGCCAATGAGAAAAACAACTGGCCTGGGCTATGGTTTTCTATCCAGCACCTAGACGATAAATACCATATTTTTAAAAGCTGGGAAGGGGTCTTATAATAAAAAAAACAACAACTATGGTTTCTAGAAGGAAGCGCCTAATTTATAGTATATTTTGTTTTTTTCTGTAGAAACGATGCTATTTTAAAGTAAATCATGTTTTCTCTTTTAGAATTTCCCCCCTCCCCCCTTTGATCAAGAGGGCTAGGGGAAATTAAAGTACTCCCATGCAAGTCGTAAGGCCATCGATCATAAGATATGCCGGTCCTTCTATACAAGCTCTGGGCCAACCACTGACCACCAGACCAGCAATGCTAATGCAAGCCCCACAGCAATCTATAAGAAAGTTAAAAAGAGAGTGGGCGGCTGCTCACATGATGTCGAGCCCCGCTTCCCCACATACGCAAGCCTGTAATGTCGCTGGCCCGGCTACACAAGTCCATGACTTTACCGTCCCCTCCACCCTCCAACATGTGCTGTCAGGGCCTTCAAGAGCCCACACCCAAATTTCGACAGAAACAGAAGATGTGAGTAATTTCTCAACCTAATAAAGCCATCTTTGATGTCCTCAGCCTGCTAAAGCTATTTTTTCACTATTTTTACACGTCGAAGACATTAAAATTTTCACTGACTTACCTTTGTTTTTTATCAATAGTTTCACCTCTTTCAGCCATTGAAGGGGATTTTCATTAATAGCGGCATTTTTTCTCGCCATTTTTTTTGTCTTTTCAGGCTTTGAAGGGAACTTTTAAGCTAATAAGTGTATACTCGCTAGTTTTTGAGGGGACCATCTGACCCTCTAAGGATTCCGTCCCATGTTAGTTCCGTCTGCCTTTTATGCCTAAATTTTATGTTTCTTTTTTTTCAGACCAATAACGAGATCGATAGACTCATGACCAAATTAATTTGGAGAGGAGCTGTACCCGCAGACGAGGAAGCCTCCGACGAACTAACAGCATGAGCCGAAGAGTTTCTTACCAAATGGCCACAGGCAATCCCCCCCTCGGTTAGTTTTCTGTGACTATTTTTAAAAACATTATACATCCAAAAGGGTTTTGTTATACCAGTAGTGTGACCAAGGTCACTAGTAAGGGGCGGGGGGTGCTATAGTTCCGAAGGTACCCTTCTATGCCTCATAATACAATGATGCATTCCAACAAATAGTATAGCGTCTATGAATACAAAGGTGCATGCTACCCTTCTTCGGTTTTAATTCTCTAAGCAAAATTCTAAGCAAAATAGTTCTTAGTGAATTGCTAGTTTTTTGAAATTCTTCCAAACACAGGGAATATCTTGTAACATAGGGCAACCTGTTTTCAAAAATATGTTGCATAAATTTTGAAGCAATGATTTTTGGCCTTTCTAAGTGAACTTCACTCTTTACTTTCATCAGAAGCCTCTATTTTAAGAAAAAATAATTTCTGTTTTCTTTAGGTTGTAAAATATACGTAGTAAACTTTATAAGAAAATCTTTGTCCAACTTCGGAAAAGAAACAATAGAAGTCGATTTAATATTTTTTCTAAAATAGGGCATTAAATAAAACTTTTACCGGTACTTGTATGAAATACACCCTACCGCTCAAGTTGTTGGTTCATTTAGGCATTGCAGAGCCGGTTTTTTGTTAGTTTCTTTCAGCTTAGCATGAGACAAGACAAAGACAAGTGACAGAATAGATGAAAAATAAATAATTTGCGCTATATATTTGCATATTAGGGGGGTGGGATTAAAGTATCTGGACAGGGTTGTGAAATTAGAAAACAATTCTTAGCCTACTACAGAATATGCAGAATAATCGTACCTAGCCCATTGGGCATGCAGACCCGCTATACTTTACCCCAACCCCTACCCACTAATGTGCAAATATATAGCCCAAGTTTGTTTTTAAAGTATTGTATTTTTTATCATTCTTAGGTATATTTCAATAGGATTGAGCGTCATAGAAACATATTAGAAGTATATTGGATTTGGGATATTTCATACAAGTACCCTTTTTCCTCACATCTCTCTTAAGCTTTCTCTTAAAAAATTTGCAATTTTCACACAAAGGATCCATGGTATATATCATCCTTGATATAACATAAAGAAAGAAAAACGAGCAAAAATTGAGTTTTTAGAGGCGAAATGAAAATACTGAAAAGACACAACAAAGCGAATATTTCCAGGAGACAAACGCCTCTTCTTCAGTGCGAAACGGAACAATATAATCAATGCTAGTGCCAAAGAATAAACAAACAAATGAAACGCGGAAAGTCAATGTGAATGTGAAAAAAAAAACGATGAAAAAAAATCAAAAAATTAAATGATGAATAAAAAACAATAAAAGTCAAAAACATTGTAGGAATTAAAACCAAATACCTAACAACAATAAAAGTCAGTATTTCACCAATATCCGTGATTTGCAAAGAAATTCAAAATTTAACCGCCATCGACGGATGCTAGCGAATAACTGAGAAATAAAAGAAAAACATTCATTCACTCAAAACAAAACGAAATAGCATTGAATGAGTTGGAAGGCTTTGTCATCTGACTCCTTGTTTTAATAATCAGGAGTCAGACTGATCAGCGACTTACGAATAGATTAACTCAGCACTCAACCTCAATTAATAATACACTTAAAAAGCGGAAAAAACAGAAAATTTTGACTCTGCCGTTGCAGAGCACATTTTTGAAAACCTAGACCATACTATTTTCTTTAATCAAGCTAGCCTAATTTCACATGACAAAGGTATCCACAGGGATTGAACAGGGATTCAGGTGATTTAAGAATAAATGAGTGATATTTTGGTTTTCTCAAAAGAGAAGCCGATACTCTAATAGTCCGAGATATAAACCTTGTAACACTTTCCCAATAACTTAATCAGACACGTCAACAACCCCTAAAGTCTCAGAGATTGTTTGCGAGGAATCCAATTATTAAAATCAATGTTTTTCTTTTATTTCTCAGATATTTGCTCACTCTTATTGTTGTTGCATTGGTTTTAATTCTTGCATTTTTTTGGATTTTATTGTTTTTTGTTCATCTTTTATTTTTTTTTGTTTTTTTTTTTTACATTCACATTGAATTTCCGCGTTTTATTTGTTGGTTTATTCTTCGGCACTTGCATTGATTATGTTTCTTTTCACGCTGAAGAAGAGAGGCGTTTGTCCCCTCGAAATATTCGCTTTGTAGTGTTTTTTCAATATTTTCATTTGGTCTTTAAAAACCCCATTTTTGATCTTTTTTCTTTCTTTATGTTATGTCAGGCCAATATGGCTTAAGAAATTGTATCCTTGGTATCTTTGCGGATTTGTAGATAAAAGATTTAATCATTTATAATATATCATCCTATATGAAATGTGTACAGTTTTTTGAAACTTGAAGGTCATTAACAAATTTAAGATTTAGAGTTAATATAATTTCCGATCACTCGTGTGATTATTACTGCAATATTTCTACAATACTGCAAAGAATTTTGAACATCTCCTAAGGAAGTATACTTCCATTATTTTTGCTTCTTTGACTTCAATATTTTAGAGTAATTGATCATTAGAAATTAAGTTTTGCCCCCTTTTTCTTCTTTATATCCTTCGTTGGTCACTAAAAACTGAAAATCTATTTTTTTAGAAAAAACTATCTTATCCAAAATTGGAGCCTGGGCTATCATGGCCACAACGACTGACCTTAGTCAGAAGACAACCAAATCCAAATAAATCCTGTTAAAAAGTGTTTTGTTTTATACTTTTTGATGTTCCCAATTATTCGTTTTGCTAGAAATTTATGACGATAAGATAACTTAGAGCTCAAATCTCTACCACCGTTTGATGATCCTTTTTTGAACAACTTTCAAATATAAATCTATAAAAATTACGTTAATATGATCAAGAGCATTAGATTGAGCTTCTAAACATCTTTTTACGGTGTTACAGTTGAATGATAGTTCTAATGATGTCGTATAGGAGAGATAGGCAAGGGGCTTAAATACCCTTTTCAGAGTATTTTCATTAAAAAATGCCCTTTTTATGTTTTGATTAAAAAAATTGAAGAAAGCAACACATTTGCCCCCCCCCCCCCTGCCCCAAGAGATAGTTTTTGGGGATAAAGGACGAGAGGGCACATGCCCTGGGTGAAGAAATTTTATGGATACAAAATTTCAAGTAAATAATATAACATTTATAGTCATTCAGCAATTATTGAAACTTTATTTTGATTAAAATAGTGCGTAGTTGACAGTAAATATAAATAAATTGAATCCAAAATGTTCAGTTTTCTCTTATATTTCTCCGTATAAAGTAAGAAAAGTGAAATTGAAATAAATTAAAAATTTTTATAATAAATGCAAAATTATTTAAATTTAGCCCAAAAATGTTTAAGAGAGAGGGGGGCGCTAATCAAGATTTTGCCCCCGGCGCAAGTGTGGTCACAACCGCCACTGCACACAAGGTACAGGAAAACCCATTTTGCATCCCCCCTAAATTGTTGCGAATTAACATCTTTCGCATAGAACTAGCCTAGCTGCTGAAACCAGCCTAGCTCTGTTAGTCAGAAGATGATTTACGGATCTAATTAAGGGGACTGAGACAAGAAGTACACAGGATGTAGAATTGTAGATCTCAGGTGCAGGTTTTTTTATCATCACGGTTGTGGTGGTACTCTTGATATATTCCACTTATTTCATTCCAGAAATAACACCCGAAGTGCCATTTTTGGGTGCCGCATGGCACTTTATGATGGCATCGTCAATTCAAACTTACAAAAAGCACATAGATATAAAATTAGCAATCAAATGAATCCTTAGATAGCTCTGAATGATATTTCAATGCGCAAATAGCGGCAGAGGAAAAATAAATCAATGCAAAAAAGTAATTTTCCTTGTTTTTCAAGGTGGGGTCGTAATTTTCGGGGTAATTTTTCTTCATTTCGATTTAAGGACATTTTGGGGTAGGAGAGGAGTCAGCTCTTTTTTTAATTTCTATGAATTTGTTTTCAAAATAAAATTTTACTACGACGAATAATTGAAACAATAGTTATATACCAGTCCTGAATCTTCAACAAATGGCAAAATTTTTTGGCTAGAATTTTTATTGTAAACCCTTTTTTAAACTTTGGGTTACTATGGGCGCTGGACCAGGTTCGTGGTTAACAAGTCGTTGCACTATATAAAAACATGGGCTATGCATGACAGCATGCTGTGTACATACTACAGAGGTACAAAGGTGAAACTCGAGACATGGACCCAAGACTAATTATCGACTCCGACGCCCTATCGGCTCGGAAATGGTAGGAATAATAAAGACTTGATCAAGGAGGCACATTTGTGCCTCTATAAAGAGGCGACCCACCACAATGTTAAGCAATTTCATGTCCTAGAGGTCGCAGAGAGACGGCGGTGATCGCATTTTGTAGCCCAAGCTCAAACTAAGAAACGTACAAAATTTCATCCTCCTCCGACTTTATCTTCATGGGGTAAACTGGGTCGGAAGTTTCAACCCTCCCACCACAGCCCCCCTTTAACGTTGTCTGATTGGGCTGAAATTTAGAGGTTAAGCTTTCCTAGGGCCCGGGAGGTTATACTCGAAACTTCAGCTCAATCCGATTACTTCTTCCCTGTTTTCAAAAAACCAAATATAGCCACTTAAAATTCATTTCTCCTTTTTCTTATCCACGCCTACAGGCCACAGTTGGCAACTGATCCGGGTGAATGAGGACTCATTCGAAGCAGAATTTGACCTGTTAGGGCCTTTTGATACTTTCAGACCGAAAAAATTATCCCCCGAATTAACATTTACGAAAAACCTCGTTTTCCTCTAATAGCCCATGTTAATTTTTCCCACCACAACCCCCCTTTAACGTTGTCTGATCGGGTTGAAATTTAGAGGATAAGCTCTCATGGGGCCTGGGAGCTTATCCTAGAAATTTCAGCTCAATCTGATCACTCCTTCCCTGCTTTCCAAAAACCAAATATCAAGTTTTGTGTGGATTTGCTTGCGTCAAAAATAGATTCCCCTTACTAAAAAACAATTACAATTGTGTCTCTTTAGTGCAGCGGTCGAGACTCCTGACTGTCAGGCGAAAAACCTGGGTTCGATTCACTTTCAGAGGAAGTTTTTTATATACTGAATTTAAAGTTTAAAAAAGTAGCTCAGTTTCTTTTTTAGATTATTTGAAAAAAATTACTTTTTCTAAAGAGTTAAAGAGGCTGAGTTACAAGGTCGACCCTTAAAATGTACAGGGATTAGGAGGCACCCTGTACGACGTGATTTGAGTATTCAGGAATTAAAAGCCTTAACACAAGAATGTTCAAG
>JAQQPU010019302.1:3689-16602 GCA_029168905.1 Artemia sp. Kazakhstan ARC1039
AAAAAAAAAAAAAAAAAAAAAAAAAAAAAAAAAAAAAAATCAACATTTACTAAAACACTAAAGAGTGTCAACAAGTGAGCAGATTCGTGTTGGGTGGCTATCACCCTGCTCACGTTTGTAAACACGGCCACGATCAGACCACACGTTTTTTACACCATATCTGTTTCTCGCACCTTCAAAAATCGTTTTTTTCATTTTCGTAAGATATTCAGTGACGAATACACCTGATTTCGCCAGCTTTGATTTCGCTCTGAAAATATTATACGCCGTATCTTTAGTTGCAAATTTAACGAGAACTGGCGCAACAGTCGTAGGTGTCTGGATATTCCGGGCAGCGTTCGGAAGTCTAAAACGGTTCACAGACAACAACTGTTCTTTCTGGACATTTACACCCATTCTCTTCACTATATCAAGAACAGTAGTACCCAGGTCGTTTCTGGGGTCCTGCTTCACTCCGAAAAAAAAACAAAGAATCAAGCAAACGCTCCTGTTCGTAATCGTCCAGCTTTTCCTCAATAGTAGCCACTCGAAGCTCTAATGACTGAATCTGGCTATCCAGCGATGAAAACAGTTTTTCTATTTTCTCAAACTTTACGTTGTATTCTAGCGTGATCGAATCATATATTTCCGAAACAATCAGTTCAGGGTTCAGAGCGGCTTGTTGCGATGAGCCTGCTACTCCTGTCACGGAAACAACTTTTTCCTGAACTTTTTTCTCTATTTCTTTAACTAGGCCAAATTTAAGCTTTGTAACTTCATCTTGTGCTAAAGTAAGCTGATTTCGGATTGCAGATGTTTCGCTCGAAGCAATTAAATCAGCACCCGCGCCTTTCGCAGTTTTCTTCTTCAGAAACTGATAGTAAAGATCAGGAGAAGATTCACACTCACGGAAAGCATGATTTACGCCCTTAGCCGTTTTTTTCGAAGCTTCCGCATAATTTCCACTATATGAAAGAAGATTCGCTTCTACCACGGTCTGAAAGTCATGGGACCCGTAGCAAAAAACAATGAATTTTGGCGTAGACTCTTTTTGGTTAGTTATGCTAACAATCCGGACTGGCCAGAGGGGATATCCCTTGAACTGAGCTACCGCCAAATCTCCCTTCTGAAACTGTACCATGATGACAATAATAATCCAATAACTCAAAAGTTGACTTATCTTTAGTGGACAGGATCTTCCAAAACTAATTAAAAATTAAGCAGGAAACGAAAACTTACTCGCAAGGGGGGCAATTAAATCCCCCCGCTTTCCAACAATATCTTGCAAAAATCACGTCCGCCAATGCTATAATTATGAAGTGATATCCAATTAAACCAAAAAGGAGCAAAAATAAAATCAAATAATCTACCAAGCGTGAAACTACCACAAACCAGCATCGTAAATAAATGAAACTCAAAACGGAACAGAAATTACAATAAATAACCAAGTCAAACTCAAAACGAGCAGAAATTAACATGATAAGGGCTCAAAACCCTTTTGCCTTCCCAAGGCCAGAACATAATTTGCACTTTACTGAAAAAAATACAAGTGAATGTGCATTATCTGTTTAATATCATATACTGATATTTAGTAACCAAAATATTAATATTGTTTGATTTGTTAAAATTATAAAAGTAAAAGTATTTATATTGGCAAAAAAATTTTATTATGTGGCAAAAAATGTAAAATTCCACACATATGAAGATAGGAACTTGAAACCTCTACAGTAGGGTTCTCTGACACACTGAATGTCATGGTTTGATTTTCATTAAGATTCTATGACTTTTAGGGTGAGTTTCTCCCTTTTTTTGAAAAAAAGGCAAATTTTTTCAGGCCCGTAACTTTTGATGAGTAAGACTAAACTTGATAAAACTTAAACATTTGAAGTCGGCATAAAAATCCTATTGTTTTGGTGTATCTACTGGTATCAAAATTCCGTTTTTTAGAGCTTTGGTTACTATGAGCTGGGTCGCTCCTTACTTACAATTCGCTCCACGAACTGTAATATAGCATATAGCCTTTTATGCACAATTTTTTCAAATAATTTTGAAAACCAGGGGAAGCATTGATATGGATCTATCCATTTTGGACAATACTTGAAAAAAAACTCAACAAACCTATTAGTAATAATTGTTTCATCTTTAACACTTTCTCCTTGAATCAGTAGCAAATTGGGTGGAGCTTCTTTCTTCTTTCCAAATAGATCATTAATAACCTTCCAAGTTCCTTTGGTATTATCCTTATTGAAACTCAATTGATTCGCAAAGTATTCTTTTTTAGCGTTTCTTCTCATCGAGTCCACTTTATTGCGTATTATTTTGAGTTCTTTCAGCTTTTTGGCACACTCACCATTTAAACAATCCTCATACAACTGATTTCTTAAATCTGACACAAGAATTTCCGTAGTTATCCAAGCTTCCTTGGCTCATTCTTATGTGGTTTCAAACATTTCACTGGGCAAGTCTTATCATAAATTGGCTGTACGATTCCCATCATGCGATCAAATGCACCAGAAGCGTCATCTTTCATGTCTAATGTTTCACTAAAATCAATGCTGCTTAGCGAAACCTCTAATGCTGCTTCACCAAACCTCTTTAAATTATCTTTTTTTAACCACCGAGTGTTCACTTTTTTTAATTGATTTCTTTTTATTCGGCCACAAGGTACCGCTGTGACAACTAGGAAATGGTCCGAACAAGGATATAGAACCGCATCAGCATAACTACAGTCCAGATACTTAGAACCATCAAAAATATTTTCAATGAGAGTGGCCGAATGAATCGTAACACGTGTTGGAATATTCACAAGGGGGAAAAGATTTTGAAAACTACCAAATCAAATTAATCAAAATTCACTCAATTCCATGAAAGCAGATCAATGTCAAAATTACCCATACAAATAAAATCTAGACCTGTCCGAGACACCACACGTGCAAGTTGATCAAACCCGCGCACCAATTCTTCCCAATTAGCGCTCGGTGTACACGACACTAATCAAAAGTTTAACTTCCCAAACCTAATTCCAGAATGAAACTTCAAACTTACCCTTTGTCATAACATCAATATTATTTTTACAACGACTTTAAAATCAAACACGCAATTCCCCCTCTATGAAGTGGTGTCCAGTTTTTAGTCTCTAAATTATCAAAGGCCTCGCTATAGCGTTGCCTATAGTAAAGGCCATATGGCTCTAATGTTTTATTATTTTTTATTTTTTTTCCCAGAGGCGCATCATATGGAAGGGGTCGTTGTTTAATCAAAGGCCTCGCAATAGCGTTGCCTATAGTAAAGGCCATATGGCTCTAATGTTTTATTATTTTTTAATTTTTTTCCCAGAGGCGCATCATATGGAAGGGGTCGTTGTTTAAACTTCAAAAGAGGCTCATTCGATTAGAAATCGAGAGTTCTAGTCAAAAGTGATCAGAAAGCAAGTAGCCCCCCCCCCCCACGCCCTTTTTTCCCAAGTGCATCCGATAAAATTTTTGAGATAGCCATTTTGTGAAAAATAGTTCAATGATCACACAACAAAAATTTCGGTGCCGACACAACCCCAAGGGTCCAGGAGCAGGCACTGTAAGTTATGCCCAAGGGGCATTTATGGGTTTTATGGAAGGAATGCTCGTATAAACTTCAGAGAGAAATCATTTGATTGAAAATTGAAAGTTCTATTTCACTATTTAAGAGTCACGTTTTAAGACTCAAATCCATCCGATAAGAACTTTGATATAGCGATTTATTTTGAAAACAGTTCAAAGACCATGTAACGAAAACTCCGGGGTCGATACATCCCCCCAGGGCCCGAGGGCAGGCGTTGTAAGTTATGTCCTGGGGGAATATAAGGTTCTTATGGAAGGGATGCTGGTAAAAACTTCAGAGAGGGCTCATTTGATTGGAAATTGAAAGTTCTAGTTCAAATTTTGAAAGTCAAAAGAGATTGGAGGGCAACTAGCCCCCCCCCCACGCCCCTTACTCCCTGAATGCATCCGATAAAAATTTTGTGATAGCCAGGTTTCTTAAAAATTGTTCAAAGGTCAGATAACAAAAACTCAGGTGTCGACACAACCCCCCAGGGCCCGGGGCAGGCGTTGTAAGTTATGCCCTGGGGCATATATGGTTCTTATGAAAGGGATGCTCGTATAAAGTTCAGAAAGGGATCATTTTACTGGAAATTGAAAGTTTGAACTCACTTTTTAATAGTCAAAAGAGATCCGAGAGCAACTAGCCCCCCCCCCACGCCTTCTTTTTCCAAACACATTGATAAAACTTTTGAGATGAACATTTTGTTAAAAATAATTCAAAGGTCAGATAAGAAAAATTCCGGTGTTAAGACAACCCCTCAGGGCCCGAAGGAAGGCGTTCTAATCTATGCCCTGATGACACGTATGGTTCTTTTGAAAGGGATGCTCGTATAAACTTCATAGAGTGCTCATTTGATTGAAAATTGAAAGTTCAAGTTCACTTTTTAAGAGTCAAGAGATTGAATGGCAACTAGTTCCCCCCCCCCCCCGCGGCCTTTTTTCCCCAAACTCATCCGCTATAAATTTTGAGATAGCCATTTTGAGAGGCAAAAGTGTTTAAATGGCACGGGTAAATGGCAGGAGTCAGTATGACTCTTGTTTGACAAATACTTGTGTGTTATTTTTTGGAAAGACATGCCTGCCTAGAGTCTCAGGCAGGTTGATCGAGAATTTAAAATGGACACAGGACCGTTAGATTGTCTGGAATGAGAGGCAAACAAGGCACGCCCGCCTAAGGTCTTAGGAAAGTTGACCAAGAATTTGGAATTGACGCAGGACTTTGATTGACAAACAGCATTGATGACACTCGAAGACGCTTCAATTGACATTAGAAAACAAGAAATTGAAGACACTCAAAGATTTGCAGTGAAGTCACCCATTTGTAGAATATCTCCTTTGGCATGGTTTAATCGCGGCAAGTGTAATGAACGGACGCTTTTCAGGAGTACAGGCCCGTCACCGGGAAAAAGCACCGCAAGCAGTGTACATTCACCGGCATTCCCATAGGCTTAACCTTGTTATTGGCGATTATATGACGAAAATACAAAGAATTTCGTGAGTATTTTTCAGTTTTGCAAACAGTTTATGTTTTGTCTCTAACAGCAACACTCGATACCATGTGCTTGTCATGGTCCAAAAAACTGCCAACGTGTCCGCTAACGCTTGAGAGGATAGTTGTGACGTGTTTGTCTTACTGGTATTGATCAGTGGCTAAAATTCTGGTAAGATATGACTACATACTTGCAGTTCTGTCAGTTGTTCAAGAATCTTCTGACAGGGAGGAAGCAGCAGAAGCTAGAGACCTTAAGAATCAACTAGAGTCTTTTCCCTTCATATTCAGGTTTCATGTCATTCACGAAGTTCTTGCAGTGATCCATCCTCTTTCTGAACAACTGCGGGCCCCAGATCTGATCATTTCAGACCCCTGCACTTTAATTACCACAACACAAAATCAACCGAAGACAATGCGTGATGTCGAGTATTTTCGAGTCCAATTTGGTAAGTCCAAGAAGATGGATGTTAATATTGGAGCTTATCTGTTGGAAACAAGTGCTCTTGTTTCAACCATATTAGCAAAATCAAATCGAGCTCAGAAGATATCCAGAAGACTCAGGGACTATTTGACGACATCAACACTTGGAAAGCACAGCACTGAATCCGAGGGCACAAGAACAGAGGAGAAAATGCGAAGACAGTTCTACGAGGTTTTGGACAGATTGGTAAATGAGTTTGAAGAGCGTTTTCCTGTCCAGCTGCCAGTACCAGAAGCTACACGATGCTTTAACCCCAAATCCCAAGACTTTATGAACACATATTTACTTTTCGAGATCGCAACATGCTTCAATAAGGCTTGCATCAATGTTATAGAGCTGAAGAGTCAAGCTTTGATAGCTCGTGCATATGTGTCGCAGCATCCACAGAAACCGGCAAATGCTTTAGATCTTTTCGAAAACCTAGGAGTATTGAAAGAAAGTTATTCTGACGTTCTTGAGGCTTGAGGTAGTCCTTGAGGTACTCCCACTCACAACATGCTCAAATGAAAGATTTTTCTCTGTGTTGACATTTGGGAAGGGTTACCTTCGGACAGCAATGAACAACGAGTGAATTTCGTATATGATCCTTTGTTCTCAGAAAAGGCTGCAGTGAAGGAGCTCTATTTTGAAAAGCTTGTGGACGACTTCGCAAAAATGAAGCAAAGGAAATACTCATTGCTTAATTAAGTGCACGTAACGTTCAGTTTTTAGTATGTGTGGTAAATGTTCTATCTTGGAACAATTTTTTGGTGCCTAGCCAGGTTGCAAAAGACAAAACCTAAATAAATTACGTTGCTTTAATGTGTATTCGAAGACTAATTTCAAGGGTAGTCTACCAAACAGAGTAATTAGACTTTGAGTCTGGACGGGGGTCCAAAATTGATCTTTGCCCCCCCCATCCTTAGGTTTTCTGAAACGGCACCACTGGTTGTAAGTGTTGTCCTGGGGGCGTATATGGATTTTATGAAAGGGGTGCTCGTATAAACTTTACAGAGGGCTCATTTGATTGGAAATTGAAAGTTCTAGTTCATTTTTAAGAGTCAAAAAATATCTGAGGGCAAATAGCCCCCTCCACCCCGCACACCCTTTCCCCCCCAAACTCATCCGATAAAAATCTTGTGATACCCATTTCGTTAAAATAGTTCAGAGGTCAGATAAGAAAAACTCTTCTGTCGACGCAACCCCCCAGGGCCCGGGGCAGGCATTAAGTAATGCTCTGGGGGCATATATGGCTCTCATGAAAGGGATGCTCGTATAAACTTCGGAAAGGGCTTATTTGACTGGAAATTGAAAGATCTCGTTCACTTTTTAAGAGTCAAAAGAGATCGGAGGGCAACTAGCCCCCGCCCTCCATGCCCTATTTTCCTCAAACCCATCCGATTAGAACTTTGAGAGAGCCATTTTTCGAAATGGTTCAAAAATCATATAATGAAAACCCGGGGTCGACACAATCAAGGGCCTGGGGTAGGTGTTGTAAGTTACGCCCGCCGGGCAAATATAGCTGTTATGGAAGGGATGCACGTATTAACTTCAGAGAGGGCAACTATCCCTCTTTAGTTCAGTTTTTTTAAGCAACTATCCTCCCACGCCTCTTTTCCCCCAAATGCATCCGATAAAATAGAGATATTGCCATTTTTTCCAAAATAACTCAAAGGTCAGATAACAAAAACTCCGGTGTCAACACAACCCTCCGGAGGCAGGCGCCGCGAGTTATGCCCTGGTCTTAATATGGTCTTAATGGAAGGGATGCTCGTATGAACTTCAGAGAGGGTTTATTTGAATGGAAATTAAAAGTTCTAGCTCACTTTCTCAGTGTCAAAAGAGATCGGAGAGCAACTATCCTATCCCCCTCGACGCCTTTTTCTTCTCCAAACCCATCCGATAAAAATTCTGAGACGGCCATTTTGTTAAAAATAGTTTTAAACATCAGATATTAAAACTCGAAAGTTCTAGTTAAACTTTTAACAGTCAAAAGAGATCGGAGGGCAACTAGCCCCACCCCACGCCCTTTTTTCCGCAAACCAATCCGATACAAATTTTGAGATAACCATTTTTTAAAATAGTTCAAAGGCCAGATAACAAAAACTCCGGTGTCGACACAAATCCCAGGGCCTGGGAGGCAGGCGTTGTATGTTATGTCCTGGGGCCGTATATGGTTCTTATGAAGGGAATGTTTGTATAAACTTCAGAGATGGCTCATTTGATTTGAAATTAAAATGTCTAGTTCACTTTCTCAGAGTCAAAAGAGATCGGAGAGCAAGTAGCCCCCCCCCCCCTCCACGCCTTTTTCTTCACCAAACCAATCCGATAAAAATTCCAAAGCAGCCATTTTGTCAAAAATAGAAATTAAACATCGGAAATTAAAACTACGGGGTCGAAACCACCCCCCAGGACCCGGGGACAGGCGTTGTAAATTATACCCTAGATGTTTTAAGTTACGCCCTGGGGCATAATTTAACCCCCTCCCACGCTTTTCTTTCCCCAAACTCATCTGATAAAAATTTTGAGATAGCCTTTTTGTTAAAAATAGTTGAAACTAAAAAAAGACACTAAAAACAGGTAAAAACTCCGAGGTGGACACAAATCCAGTTTTTTACTTTGATATTGTTACTTTGATACTAGTTTTGATACTTTGCGGAACATTTGATTTTGAAAAAAAAAAGTTTTATTTTGAAATAAGGAATTTTTAAAAACTTGAAACTTTTTGCGATCAAAAACGAACAAAAATTAATTAAAAAAAACTTTCCGAAAAACAAATTTTTCAAAGAAAAGTAAAGGCCATTTTAAACTTAAGATCAGCAGATACAAATATCTGTTAAAATTCATACTCAAAACAGCCAGAAATTACTATTAAAGAATAAGTGAAACCCAAAACTAACAGAAATCATAGGCAGCACAATAGCGCTGCCTAAGTGAAGAACGATGTTGGCACAATATATTATTTTATTTTACTTTTTTTTTCGTTTCCATACCAGGACACTTCGTATCGAAGGAGTTGTCGCAGAAACTTTCGAAAAGGGCTAATTCGATTGGAAATTGGAGTGGCTTGTGCCCTTTTTAATAGTTGAAAGTGATTGGAAGGCGGCTAGCACCCCTTCCACGCCCACTATTTCCCCAAACACATCCAATCAAAATTTTTAGATAGCCATTTTGCTCAGCGTAGTTGATTTCCAGCTAGAAATTATGTTCTTGAGCAGGACCCTCCCCCAAATCCCCCAGGACAAAGGTTGTAAGTTATGCCCTGGGGGCATATAATGTTATTTTTTATAGAAAGCGTTGTCATAGAAACTTCAAAAAAGGCTCTTTCGATTCGAAATTCAAAGGGCTATTGCCCTTTTTAATAGTCAAAAGTGATTGGAGGGCAACTATCCCCCCTCTCATGCCCACCTTTTCCCCAAACACATCCAATCAAAATTTTGAGATAGCCATTTTGTTCAACGTAGTTAAAAGCTCTGGAAATTAAGTCTTTGAGGATGACACCCCCCCAGGGCCCTCAGGGCAAGGGTTGTAAGTTTGGCCCTGGGGGCATATAAAGTTTATTTTTCTAGAAAGCGTTGTCGTAGAAACTTCAAAATGGGCTCATTTGATTGGAAATGGAAACGGCAAGTGCCCTTTTTAATAGTCGAAAGTGATTGGAAGGTAACTAACACCCCTTCCACGCCCACCATTTATCCAAACACATCCAATCAAAATTTTGAGATAGTCATTATATTCAAAGTAGTTGAAAGGTCCAGAAATTATATCTAAGAGGATGACATTCCCCACAGCCCTCAGGGTAAGGGTCGTAAGTTATGCCCTTGGGGCATATAAGGTTTTTTATTGAAGGCTTTGTCGTAGAAACTTGAAAAAGGGCTCATTCGATTGAAAATTAAAAGGGCTAGTGCCCTTTTAAACGGTCGGAAGTGATTTGAGGGCAACTAACCCCCTCTCACGACCACCTATAGAACATAATTTGCAATTTACTGAATAGAATACAAATGAATGTGCATTGTCAGTTTAATAAACATATACTAATATTTATTAATCAAAATGTTAGTTTTATTTGATTTATTAAAGTTATAAGAGTAAAAGTTATATTTTTTCAGTAAAGTGCAAATTATGTTCTGGCCTTGGAAAGGCATAAGGGTTTTGAGCCATACTCATGTTAATTTCTGCTCGTTTTGAGTTCGACTCGGTTATTTATTGTAATCTCTGTTCGTTTTGGGTTTCATTTATTTATCGATGCTGATTTGTAGTAGTTTCACGCTTGGTAGATTATTTTATTTTATTTTTTCTCATTTTTGGTTTAACGGAGTTCTTTACTTTTCTTTGAAAAACTTATTTTGTGGAAGAAGTCATTTTAATTAATTAAATAAAGAGTCAATGCAAACAAACATACAATAGATAGTAATGTAAATGAATAAATAAATCTTAAAACGAGTGAAACTTAAATTAAATATGCAAATCAAGCTTGAAACGAACAAAAATCACTACAAACAAAAGTTTGGGTATCGCCTCCTTCTCTCACTGTAAAAGTCTAAAATCTACTGCGTCAAGGCGCTTTACTGAACACTATATGTGTCTTGAACAATCTTGGAAAGTATAAACAAAATCAAATTGAATATTTGATAGATATGATATTAATTGTTTAAAGATCCATCAGTTCAAGATTTTTTTCATTGTAATTTTATTTTCATTTTCAATGTTGTAAGAACTGGAAAAGAAAATATTTGTAATATAATTCGTTTTCAGTGAAGCGCCAATGGTGCAGTAGGTTTTAGATTTTTACAGTTAAGGAAAGGGACAATTTTAGGGGTCTTGCACAATTTTAGATAGAACTAATGAATTAAACTGAATATTTAATATATAATGATATTAATTGTTGGAAGCTCATCAGTTCAAAATGTTACTGTAATTTTAATGTTTATTTTCAATATTAAGTACAAAAGAAAATATTTATAAACATAGATAAAGACAAGATAAAGAATAACACTTACCCCTGTCACCTCCTGAAAAAAGCCAAAAAAATTCTGATGGTGTTCATTATGCCCTTCCCCTACCTGTCAACATTTTGTGGTGGCAAGCATATGCATGCTATCTTTTATATTACGAAGAAAACGTTTCTTGAATCAAGAGAAGAGCTATCACCGCACAGTATTAACATTCATGTTTATTCAAAATTATGGGACATTGAAGATTAATTTCTACGTCTTCCTCCTCGCAGACCCATTACTATATTGTTTTGAAGCTTCAAGGAGAGTCAGAGAATTGTAGCACAACAATGTGTCATTTGAGGTATTAGACGAGCTTCTTTTGTTTCAGAACGCACAAGGATTTAAAAATTGGCAAAAAAAAATTTGTCTTTCTGTAAATTCAAAGGGGTTGTTTTAAACATTCTATTTGGCAAATGGGATCACCTTCTAATTTAATCTAATTTGAATTAACAAGGTAAAATGTTAGTAATAAGAGAAAATATTAAATAAACAAATTAACTTATATAGTATTTAGTATTGTTCTACCTAATCAATTAAGTTCACTAGACACAGACCTAAGCATAGCTGAAAACTATTCTGAAATCAACTGCTTTGACCAAATCTCTATCAAACCGTTCGTGGTAACGAACTGTAAGTAAGGAGTGACCCGGCTCAATGGTAACCGAAAATCTAAAAAACGAGATTTAGATACCAATATATACATCAAAAGAATTAGATTTTTATCAAGTTTAGTCTTACCCATCAAAAGTTATGCGCCTGAGAAAATTTGTCTTAATTTCAAAAAAAGAGGGAAATATCCCCTAAAAGTCTTAGAATCTTAATGAAAATTACACCATCAGATTCAGCGTATCAGAGAACCCTATTGTAGGGGTTTCAAGCTCCTATCTACAAAAATGTGAAATTTTGTATTTTTTGCCAGAAGAAAGATCACGGATGCGTATTTATTTGTTGTTTTTTTCCAGGGGTGATCGTATGAACCCAGTCGTCCTAGAATATCGCAAGAGAGCTCATTCGAACGGAAATTAAAACTTCTAGTGCCCTTTTTAAGTTACTAAAAATGGAGGGCAAATAGGCCCCCTCTCACGCTCATTTTTTCCCAAAGTCTCCCGATCAAAAATTCGAGATAACCGTTTTGTTCAGCATGGTTGAAAATCTAATAACTATGGCTTCCCAGGGGAAGGGCTGCAAGTTATGAACTTTGCCCAATGTTTACATTTGGTATTGGTTATTGGAAAGTCTACAGTCGTGTTCACTGGGGATTTTTTCTGATAGTGGGGGATGGGTGGGTCGGGGGTTACGTGGGAGGATATTTCTATGGAGGAAGTTTTCATGGGACAAGGGACATTGCTATGAAGGGGGTGCCGGATTTCCCAGCATTATTTAAAAAACGACCATAAATTAAATAAAAAAAAAACAAGTTTTCAACTGAAAGTAAGGAGCAACATCAAAACTTAATACGGACTAAAATTATAACTTTTATGATTTGGTTCGCCCTCTAGTCAATACCTCGCGCTTTACGCTAAAGTTTTTTTTAGTACTTTCAAAAGAGCTATTTATTCTAATTAACAACCTTTGTGATTAAGGGGTCATGCTTGAAGAAATGGAACAAAATTTGAACTTTAGCGTAAATATCGAGGCATTGACTAGGGGGCGAAGCCCCCTAATATGCGTAATAAAAATATACGAATATAGAAGTTCGTTACGTAAGTTAATTCATAAGTTACGTATATTTATTACTAATAAAAACGTTCGTAAATAAAATTGAACAAATTTTGAGAAAGCCATTTAACCAAAAAAGGTAAATCAATATGCAAATTTTGTTTTGATTATTCATGTACGGTGAGCCAAAATCAAAACCTGCATTACTTCAAAAACGTTCAGAAATTAATAAAAAAACAAGTTTTTTTTAACTGAAAGTAAGGAGCAACATTAAAACTTAAATTGAACAAAAATTATTCCGTATATAAAATGAACTGTCCCCTCCTCAATGCCTCGCTCTTTACGCTAAAATTTGACTCTTTCTCACAACTCTATTTTTTAAAACAATAAAAAACTTCAGCGTAAAGAACTAGACGTTGACCCTTTCATATACGGAAATAATTCTGTTCATTTTTAGTTTTAATGTTGCTCCTTACTTTCAGTTATAAATTCTTTTTTTTTATTTAATTCTTAAATGGTTGAAGTACCAAA
Source organism: Artemia sp. Kazakhstan ARC1039 (assembly GCA_029168905.1). NCBI lineage: Eukaryota > Metazoa > Arthropoda > Branchiopoda > Anostraca > Artemiidae > Artemia > Artemia sp. Kazakhstan ARC1039. Next base: position 16,383 of record JAQQPU010019302.1, read on the forward strand.
AACAATGACATTGAAATCTGACGGAAAATTTCTTCGTAAGACAGTGCAAACCAGTCCTGGTTGTCCTGGTAATCTTCGCTGAAGTAAGGATGCTGGAACTGTTAAAAAAAATTCATTTTAGTTTTTATTGGTCGTATGTTATATGTAAATCCTTCTTCTTTTATATATTTATGTTTTGTTGAGGACGGCCCTTGGACATAGGGTAGAAATATTTCTACCC
>JAQQPU010019303.1:3237-13384 GCA_029168905.1 Artemia sp. Kazakhstan ARC1039
AAACATAAACGAATAGCCCCTTCCGAAGCTTATCGTAAAATTATGTTGCAATAATATAATAAAGTTCATTTATCATTCTAAGTTTTTAATACAGTCATTTTCTGGTTTCACGAAGATAGCTGGCTGTTGTACATGTGAATAGTGACAGAGCCAGTAGTGACAGAGATTGCAGTGACAGAGCCAACATACAAGGAGAAGACATCAATTTAACCCTTTACTTTAAAAGATCCTAACAGTGAATGTGTATATAAGCAATGCAAGCAAAAAGATCATATTTTTAAAACTGTTTAAGGTAGTTCAAATATCTTAATTATACCAAAATTGCCATTACATTAAATACATTAAATTGCCACAAATCACCATAAATAAATAAATGAAACTCAGAACGAACAGAAATTACAATAAACGACCGAGTCAAACTCAAAACCAGCGAAAATTAACATGTGTAAGGCTGACAACCCCCATACGTTCTCAAGGCTAAAACATGATTTACACTTTACTCAAAAAAATAGTCATGATCACGCTGCTAAAAATGCATAATTTTTTTCATTTTTTTCAAACCCTTTTAAACTTATAGCAGTCACGTCACAATGAGCCACAGCCCAAGTACTACGATTCTTGTATGTGCTCAAATATTATACTGTTAGTCCATTTTCACATTTCGTTTTTATAGTTGAAGTTGAAAAGTGATAACAAATTGGGTGTTGGAATCGACAAAAAGCTAAAAGCGAATTATTTTCCTATGACTATATGAAATTATTTCTCGGAACTCTGGTGGGGTTCAAAACGAGTTTTTAGAATCGTTGCCACTGAAGTATTGATAGAATGTTCACTTTTTAATTAAGAGATATTTATATCTCTTTATTATTGATAAATATGAATAATTTACGAAATCAGTTAGCCTATTTTCTTGCTTCCACTGTTCTGAATCTTTTGGCCATAATTTCATAGTTTTTTTTTAATTTTGGATCAATTTTTAATGTGAATATTTTTAAGCTAGGTTTAGAATGACTATGAACGTTCATGTTATTACTGTAGTTAACCTAAAAAATGAACTCATTTAATGTTTAATGACAAGTAATCCACCATTGGATTATTGGTTGTTTCAATTATTTCTATTATCTAGAAAAATCTTCACCGCATTATATATATTGTGTTTTTTCATATTCACAGTTCTTTTTAATCTGAAAAAGAATCAGTCATTTTAAAAACAATAAAGTATTTTCGTTATCCATTGCTATCATATCTACTTGAATTTAGAACATTCTTTATTATAAAATGTATATCGTTTAGAACGATATACATGGATTGATTGTAAAGTTCTACGTCAGTTAATTGGTGACCATGATTGGAGTTCGGTTTATGGCTCAGATGACGCAAATAATGTGTTTTCAGATTTTATTGATCAAATGATGCGACTGCGGGATCGGGCTTCTTCAACACGAGTTTCGCATGGAAAGTTTGCGCAGAAATTTGACCCATGGATTACTGAAGATATTTTGACATCGTTAAAAAATAAAAATAGAAAATTTAAGAATTATTTAAATTTACAGACACCTGAGTCGTTTGAAGAGTTCAGAGTTAATAGGAATAAGCTAAATTCAATTATCAGACATGAGAAGAGAAAATATTATAAAGAGAAATTTTTGGAGTATAAATCGGATATGAGAAAAACATGGCAATTGATAAATGAAAAGATGCGTCCTCATAGTCGTAAGAATACTAGTGTTAATTGCCTTGTTTTAAATGGCGAAAATGTTACAAAGCCCAATGAAATTTTAAATGCTTTTGGAGATTATTTTAGTAATATTGGTTCTAGACTTGCTTTGACTATGAATATGCAACTGAATTCCCCTTCTGTTCCAGTTAATGAGCAACATGCAGAAAATTCGTTTTCTTTTTCTGAGATTAAGCCTCATGACATTAAAAAAGTTATTCTGAAGCATAAACGGAGTTTTTCTAAGGACGAATTTGGATTTTCGGCTAGAACCGTAAAGCAAATAGCGTCAAGCATTTCACCTTTGTTGGCACATATTTTTAATCTATCACTTATGCGTGGGGTTTTTCCTGAGCTTTTAAAAAAAGCAAATGTTATAGCATTACCTAGAGCTGGCAGTTCAACTGACCCTTCAGATTATAGAGGCATTTCTCTACTTTCGGTTTTCAGTAAAATCTTGGAAAAACTTGCAAATAGTCAATTACAAAAATATTTATTTGACAGTAAGATTTTACACACGTCTCAATATGGTTTTATAAAAGGAAAGTCAACTGAACTGGCAATTCATGAGCTTTTACTAAATATTAATGATTCACTAGATGATGGTCAACACGCTTTGGCGATTTTTCTTGATGTCGCAAAGGCGTTTGACACCGTAAATCATTCGCTACTTCTTTTTAAACTAAAGTCTTCTGGGTTTTCAACACAAGCTGTTAAATTTTTTTCATCTTGCCTTTCTGGGAGACGACTAGATTGTGTTGATAAATCTCGTGATCTCCGTTCCGATACTTTTCCAATTAATTACGGAGTGCCTCAGGGCTCTGTCCTTGGGCCTATTCTGTTTATTCTTTTTATAAATAATTTGCCAGAAGTTTTGCCTCTTTGTAAAATTATAATGTTTGCTGATGATGTAGTAATTTTTGCTTCTCACCGGGACCTATCAGTTCTTTTCCAAACCTCGAAAGTACTTTACTAACTGTATCTGATCGGTATTCAAGGAATTTACTAGCTCTTAATGAAGCTTTACTAGTGAAATTAGTAAGCTTATTTCTAGCTTTACTAATGAAATTTACTAGCTCTAAATGCCAATATATGTTATTTTCGCGAACTGGATCAGTAGTGTCAGATACCTTCTCTCTTTTCTTGAATGGTCTTGAATTAAGACGGTAGATCAGTTCAAATATCTTGGGATTATTTTAGATGAAAATTTGTTGTTTCATAAATATGTAAAAACACTGTCGTTAAAAATTTCCCGAAATATTGGCATGCTAACTCGTCGTCGTCATTTCTTTCCTAAAGCTATTCTAAAATCTATTTATTATTCTTTCGTCCACCCACATTTTCTCTATTGCATTTTGGTTTGGGCATCTACCTTTTCGTCTGTTTTCAAATCTCTCCAAATACTTCAAAATAAAGCAATGAGGATTCTTTTTAATGTTGATTGCGGAACTTCAGTTAGACACCTATATGGCACTCCAGGAATTTTCTCCTTGGACCAACTTCATTTAGTTTCTATCTCTAGTATTTGTTACGATTATCAATATAGTAATTTACCTGTAAATTTCTCCGGCATTTTTCCAACTAATTCTCAATTTCTTAATTATCCTACTACGCATCGTTCAGACTTTTCGTGCGAAATTCGCCCGACATCGAGAGTGGGATTCAGCATTAGTCACACTGGCCCAAAAATCTGGAATTCAATTCCAGCATCAGTTCGAAAATGAAGCAACAAGCGACATTTTCTAAGATTGGTGAAGAAATATCTTATGACATGCTAAGCATTTTGTTCAGTAGGGTTTTCTTTTTCGTTGTTGTAAAATTTAGCTAGAAAATGACTGTGTATTTTCGTTGGCAATATTTTCAGCGCTAAAGTATGCCACCAGGCATGTACGCTGTTTTGTGACATTTATTTATGTACGTGTTATAAATAAAAATATTCTACTCTGCTCTACTCTACTTTAAACACTTTATTGTGATTTTTAAATTAATAGCACGTGTGGACCTGATTTCTGTTCTTACGTCGATATTGCTGCCATGCTCGTTTCTTTCACATAATCCTGATGATTTCAGAGCCCCAGGTGAAAATAACAAAACTTCACAGCTTCATAATAGCAAAACCAGCAGGATGCAGAGTATTTTAGAAGTGTTGCTAAACATGGATACGTTTATGAGAATCAGTTAGTCTTTTTTCCTCTGATTCCTCTTGTTTTGAATCTTTCACAAATATCTTTCATATTTCTCTTTATTTGGATATAACTTTTATAACTTTTATAATAGCTTTTATAGCTTTTTGACATATATAAGTGCTCGTGTTACTACAACAGTTATCCTCCATAAATTAACTGATTTAGAATTTCAAGACAAGAAATTCACAACAAGAGCTGTGATATTTTATTAATGTTTACAAGCTAAAATATTCTAAATTTCATTATACAGTGAATCGTTTTCCTGTTTCCTCGCATTCTGTGGTCTTTATTATCTAAAAAAGAATAAGCCACTTAAAGCCACTCTTAAGTTTTCATTATCAGCAGCTACCATATCGAATGGCATTCTGAATATTGGTTATATATTGTATTATCACTTGAATAAGATTTATCTGATTGAAGAATCATATGAAATTAGGAGTTGTATACTTCAAATTTCACTTGAGCTATGTCTGATTGTGCTACCATTTATAGCATATTTATGGTATGGATATTACTTATTCTGTGAAAATGCAAATCTCCCTAGTGATTGTCTTTTGGAATATAGTATTATGAGGAATTACAATGTAAGAGGTATGTTCAAACCTGAATGGTGTTCATGTCATATACCCAACTTGTATGGATATATTAAAAAAACATTGCAATGTAGGATTTTTAAGGTATTATCAAGTTAAACAAGTTCCAAATTTCCTTTTTCCACTCCCTGTCATATTGTTGGTGATGAGTTTTGCTGTAACATTTTTCAATATCTAGAAGGGACTTGATATTCAATCTTGGTTCGAAAGGATCAGCTCGGAAGCGGTTGAAAGGGCTGTCAAGCCCCCGGAAGTTAAACACAAACAACTGTTTGTAGTCAGTGTTCTAGGTTTCCTTGTAAATCTAGTTGGTATTTTTGTTTTCTATCATGGAAATGGGCACAGTCATGGGGGTGGTTCAAGTGTTGCAAAAAAATCTGATTACAAACAACCATCTTTACTGCTCTTACGAACAATTACGAACAATCATCACTACTGGGTGATATTAATATTGACAACATTTTCATTCCTATAACTGGTTTTGAGAAAAAGAATCAGTACAGACATGGACATTCCCATAATCATTCAGATGGCCATGCTCACTCATATAATAGCTCCGATGACTATTTACATTCAAATCATGGACACTCAAGTCATGGTCATTCACATGATTTGAAAGGAAGCAACTCAGTTATTATGAAAGAGGTGTTCCTCCACATCCTTGCTGATGCTCTTGGAAGCGTGGGTGTTATTGTATCAACCATTTTGATGCAACTCTTTGGCTGGATGATTGCTGACCCTATATGTTCAATGTTCATTTCTCTTTTGATTGCTGTCAGTGTCTTCTCATTGATTAAAGAATCTATAGGAATTCTGATGCTGCGTCAACCCCGAGAGTTAGACCACCTGTTACCCGGTTTATACTCAAAAGTTTCTCAACTACCAGGCGTTATCAGCGTTCAAGAACAATATTTTTGGACATTATGCAGTGAAGTGCATATTTGGTCTCTGAAAATTGAGGTTACGAGCAATTCTGATCCTCGTTATATAATTAGACAGGCTCATTCAATATTTAACTCTATAGGTGTGAAAAAATTAACTGTCCAACTTGATTATTTAAATTTATTTAGTTGTTTTTAAGCCATGCTCTTGGGGAGAGTTCTATTTTCTAAAAATGTATAAAAAGGTAAAAACGTTCATTCAAGAATGCAAAGAATGCACAATACGAAAATCGACGACAAAAATACCCCGCGAACAGTTTGGGGAATACACAGAGAAGCTCTAGTACAGTTAATCAGTCACTTTGCTTTTTATTTAAATTAATATATGAGATATATTTGTTATATATGTGTTACATGTGTTATATAAGACACATTCCAACAAACTGTATTTCTTGTCTACTTTTACATAAATAATAGCAGTATATTACTTCTCATTTTAGTTATATATGACTTCATGGGTCTTCAGTTTTTTCTACGTGGTTACAAACACTAGAAGCTAGAAGTTCCGTAAGGGTCTAAGCATGGATGTTGCTCATACCCTCCTTTCAAGAATAATATCCTTTTGTAAGCAATGGGATAGAGTTTATACACTTGTGTTAGATTTTGCGGCGGCGTATGATTCAATTATCCATTCTTGGGCTATGACTGCGCTTCTGAAGAATAATGTCCCACTACCAGTAGTTTTGGTTTTAAAAAAGTGGTATGGCTCCTCTCGTATTCGTATTAAGTGGAAGAATCAGTTTAGTGATCATAATGTTAAGTTATGTAGGGGGCTGAGACAAGGAAGCATTATTTCTCCTTTGATTTTCAATATTACTGTTTCGGGGCTATTTGATCAAATTCAGTTGACTTTTATTTATGGTAAAGGTTATGTTCTGTCGTGGATTGCTTACGCAGATGATTTACTCCTTTTGAGTCGATCGCTTCAGTCACTTCAACAAAATGTAGATTTTTTAGCAAAGGTTTTTAGTGAGCATGGACTTCGTTTTCGCCCTGAAAAGTGTCAGTTTTTTATTCTTGGTCCTAAGGCTAATGATCTCGTTAATTCAGAAATTTCTGTCCGTATTTATGATAGTATTTTAAAACCTTTGGAATCTTTTTTATATCTTGGCGTGCCTTATGGACCAACTTTAGCTCTATGCCGTGCTTCTATTTCTAAAGCAGTTAAAAGTAGAATAGCATCTAGTTTCTGGGCAGTAATTTGTCTTCGCGATCTTCTTTCTCGGAAATCACTGGCTCGGGTATATAATACAGTCGCTTTGCCTCAAATTTTAGTTTTTTTTATCGCTTCTCCCGTTTTTTAGAATTAGTAATATTGCGCATGTAAAAACCACATTTTTTTATTTTGCTAAGTTCCTTTGCCGCTTTTCTAAATCTGAATCAAATACTTTTTTAATTAATCCATATAAAATAAAAAACCCTGTTGATGTTTTGGAGAAAAAGCAAAAGAATTTTTTATCCAAATTGAATTTTTTTTCTCATAATTTATATAGAGCTGCGCACGAAGCTTAATTTATTTTATTTGATTTAATTTTTGAATGAAGCGTTAATTTGTGAAGTGTTAATTTATTATCTATTGAATGAAGTGTTAATTTGTGTGGTAATTTTGATTGAAGGCCTTTGCGTATTTGTTGTTATATAGTTTAAAATAATTTTATGGCCTGTTGATTAGCGGTTATTATTTTTATTTATTTCTTTTTTACTCTTCGTATTCGGAGGAAATAAAAAGTTTGAATTGAATTGAATTGAATATACGCTCCCACTTCCAATTTTGTCATTTTTGAACTAACAGTTTATTTCATTCTTCTTCTTAATATTTAGAGCAATACCGTGGTTCGTTTTAGCATTAATTTATATTCAATATGTTTGTCATTCAAACAAATAACATAAACCCCAAATGAAATAATAAATAAAAGACAAAATAAGCATGAAAAAAATAATAAAAATTAAGTCACATTTAATGGACTCTACAATTTAAAATATGTATATTTTGTTACCTTATATGCCAACCATTGTTTGAAATTTAAGCTGACTTGGTTAATACACAATATTGCAACTCATTTTAATTCAATGACAACATCTAGTAACTTTCCAAATTCTGGAAAAGATAAAGCAGCTAGCATTTTGGCAAGTGAAGTATGAATCATTCCTTGGTCGGCCCTTAAATTTTACATCAGTCAAAAAACCAACAAATTTTGGAACATTTTATTAGCCCCTGAATTAAAAAAAATAGTGCTCTGAACTTTTAAAAAACTTAAAAATTTGGCTTCAGCTTTAGCGGAATTTTTTTTTGTCTTGATCATTTAGTGAAGATCGAAGAAGCAACATCAATTTTCAATTATGTAAGTTTCACTCAATTGGCTATAAAAGAATTAGAAATAATAGAAAACACATTTTCACAGATTTATTAAATAATAGAGATATAGGTAATATGGAAATTGATCCTATTTAAAACATTATTTTAAAAATGGACCCATATTTACGACAAAGTTTTGCAAAATATCCAAGGAAATCATACAAATAACAAAACATAAGCGAATAACCCCTTCCAAAGCTTATCGTAAAATTATGTTGCAATAATATAATAAAATTTATTTATCATTCTAAGTTTTTAATCATGTCATTTTCTGGTTTCAAGAAGATAGCTGGCTGTTGTACATGTGAATAGTGACAGAGCCAGTAGTGACAGAGATTGCAGTGACAGAGCCAACATAAAAGAAGAAGACATCAATTTAACCCTTTGCTTTCAAAGATTCTAACAGTGAATGTGTATATAAGCAATGCAAGCGAAAAGATCATATTTTTAAAACTGTTTAAGGTAGTTTAAATATCTTATTTATAAAGCAGTTGTTGTGACTATGGCCCATTTCTCTTTCAAATAAATATCCCTTTCTTATTGGCTTGTATTTTGCCTAAAATATAATATTGAATTAAAAGCTTAGCCCTCATCGTTAAGGGAACAATTTTGCAAGAGAAAAACAATTTGATTGGACTACAATTCTGTAAGTCTTCATACGGGCGTACTAAACCAGACCACTGATTTTTATTACATGCATTAAGCCAACTAAAATGAGGGACTTGATACATTACATTGCCACGAATCACCATAAATAAATAACTCTGGTGGGGTTCAAAATGAGTTTTTAGAATCGTCGGCACTGAAATATTGATAGAATGTTCACTTTTTAATTAAAAGAGATATTTATATCTCTTAATTATTGATAAATATGAATAATTTACGAAATAAGTTAGCTTATAGTCTTGCTTCCACTGTTTTGAATCTTTTGGCCAATACTTCATAGTTGTTTTTTTTAATTTTGGATCAATTTTTAATGTGAATATTTTTAAGCTAGGTTTAGAATGACTTTGAAAGTTCATGTTATTACTGTAGTTAACCTAAAAAATTAACTGATTTAATGTTTAATGACAAATAATCCACCACTGGATTAGTGGCTGTTGTAATTGTTTCTTTTATCTAGAATAATCTTCACCGCATTATATATATTGTGTTTTTTCATATTCACTGTTCTTTTTAATCTGAAAAAGAATCAATCATTTTAAAAACAATAAATCAATTTCGTTATCCGTTGCTATCATATCTACTTGAATTTAAACATTCTTTAAACACGTTATTGTGATTTTTAAATTAATAGCACGTGTGGACCTGATTTTTTCTTACGTCGATATTGCTGCCATTCTCGTTTATTTCATATAATGCTGATGTTTTCAGAGCCCCAGGTGAAAATAACAGAACTTCACAACTTCATAATAGCAAAACCAGGCGGGACGCAGAGTATTTTAAAAGTATTGCTAAACATGGATACGTTTATGAGAATCAGTTAGTCTTTTTTCCTCTGATCCCTCTTATTTTGAATCTTTCACAAATATTTTTTATATTTCTCTTTATTTGGATATAACTTTTATAGCTTTTATAATAATATTTATAACTTTTCTACATATATCAAATTTGCTGGATTAATAGTGAATTTAAGTGCTCGTATTATTACAACAGTTATCCTCCATAAATTAACTGATTTAGCATTTCCAGGCAAGAAATTCAACACAAGAGCTGTGACAATTTATTTATGTTTACAAACTAAAATATTATAAATTTCATTATACAGTGAATCGTTTTCCTGTTTCCTCACATTCTGTGGTCTTTATTATCTAAAAAAGAATAAGCCATTTATAGCCACTCTTATGTTTTCATTATCAGCAGCTACCATATCGAATGGCATTCTGAATATTGGTTATATATTGCATTATCACTTAAATAAGATTTATCTGATTGAAGAATCACATGAAATTAGGAGTTGTATACTTCAAATTTCACTTGAGGTATGTCTGATTGTGCTACCATTTATAGCATATTTATGGTATGGATATTACTTATTCTGTGAAAATGCAAATCTTCCTAGTGATTGTCTTTTGGAATATAGTATTATGAGCAATTACAATATAAGAGGTATGTTTAAACCTGAATGGTGTTCATGTCATATACCCAACTTGTATGGATATATTCAAAAAATACATTGGAATGTAGGATTTTTAAGGTATTATTAAGTTAAACAAGTTCCAAATTTCCTTCTTCCACTCCCTGTCATATTGTTGGTGATGAGTTTTGCTGTAACATTTTTCAATATCTAGAAGGGACTTGATATTCAATCTTGGTTCGAAAGGATCAGCTCGGAAGCGGTTGAAAGGGCTGTC
>JAQQPU010019304.1:0-12856 GCA_029168905.1 Artemia sp. Kazakhstan ARC1039
TCAACGTGTTGCAAGCTTTAGCATATCTAGTCATTGATCTGGCAGAATGATCATCACAAGGCAGATAAGAATTAATGAAAAATGTAGTGCCCATACGAACAGCTAAAAAAACTCATCCGAGAAAAAAATCACCGGCGAAACCAAATTCGGATTGCGCTTAAAAAGACAAGCTAGCCCACCGGAAGGGCGGCCTCTTGTGGATCTCGCAGTAGTAAAAAACACATCATGATGAGGGATCCGAGCAAAACGTTAATGCTAAAATCTGTAAGAAGATGCTCCCTGCAGACAGACCAAATTAAAATCATTGTAGAACTTATCAATAACGAAGTCCTCATCCTTTGTACCATTGATATTAAACGATATTATTGAAAACTCCAAAGGCATTGCAAAATGGGGGAGCGCAACATTAGTTCCTTATATACTGGGCAGGACAGACTGTAAGAAGTATGATTTTTACCACATTTAGCACACTTGGGAACAGCGCTACAAGGACTATCCTTAGTAGAAAGATGTGGCCCAGCACATCTGGCACGTTTCGGGACACTACTGGTGCAAGCATTTTGAAAGTGATTGTATGACCGGCATTTGAAGCAGCATTTAGGTATTTCCTTAAATTCGTGAATTCGAAAACATTCATATTTAACTTTAATTCCTTCTTTGAAATAAGCTGACTGAGTGAAGGAGTCTTCAAATTCAAGCTTGACAGACATAGTCTGTCCCAGTCGATTTGCACTTTTTATACCTTTCAGTCTATTAATAACTGAAAGGTCGACATCAACTGGGAAACCTCTGAGAATCCCAAAAAGCGCTTGGATCGTACTTTAACTGTTGCTCTGGTAATAAAGTTCTGAACTGATGTATAAAAATCTTCAGTTGCAGATTTATCAATATTGACATACCATCTGTCATTAACAGGTTTCACGCTACAAATTAATTCATGCCCAGCTATTTGATCGAGAACAGATTTGCGTTTAATCGGATCAGACAGATCTGAAGGCACTTTAGAGACTCCCCCTGGAAATTCTTTTGGGGCTTTTGATTGTGTTTAGTGGAACGGCTTTCTTAAAATTTTAATTCCGTGCCATGTGGATGGCACTTTATGGGGGGTTCCTTGGAGTAAAAAAGGGCACGGAAGGGGTTTTATCTGCCGTCCAACCCTTTTTGGCCATTACACTGCAACTTTCAGTTCCCGATCTAATAAACTTAGTCAACGTTGGTACGATTACTCTGGTCGACTTAAAGCTTACGGAACAAGTAACTTGAGAATTATGATTTACGGATGCTTAAGCCCCTCCACTGACCTTTGTACGAAATGGCTCTGATCTTCTTCAATTCTGTGGAGTAACGAGAGGGATATTCATAGGCGTATGCTACTTTCGAGACAATCGACTTTCCGCAGAAAAGCACCTAGTTCGTCTTAAAACTGGATGTACCCATGATATAATATTTCTTGGTGGAAGTTTCTTGGGTGCAAGCATTTCTTTACCAAATTTCAAGCACATCTCAGCACTTTTGGTTTTTTGGTAACTTTTATGACAAGTTCCCACGACGGCTAGTAATTCCGGGAAATAAATCAAAAACCTTTCAAGTCTCAATTTTTACATTCAGTGCTTTAGTCTACAGCTTTGCTGCCTCCCACATCAACCCAAAACTATCCCTTGGTAGCCCTTGTTGAGCCTGGCCACTCGTTCTCTTTTATGATTGGGATCCTATGACTGAGGCCATAAAAATAGTATGTGACTCTTCCAAGCTCCAACCCCCTACCTCCCATTACTAAAAACGCAAATTTGCAAAATTTGCGGCTCATTCTCGTTTACTTTCTTGGCATAAAAACTTGTTTTGTCACAAAAGTGTTTCAAGGAGAAGTATAGAATGACCGAACGAGCAGCAACAAAGACATATAATAAAACAAATTAAAAATTAACAGAAAGTTCTATGAATGAATAGATAAAACAAATTTAATAATTACAGAACTCTGAAACGATTAAAACAAATAACTCTGTCTATCTTAAAATTAAACCTAACTAAGAGCAAACCAGAGCCGGAAGCTTCTTCTTGATACACCGTGGAACTCATGGCCAGCGAACGGCATTGTCGACATCCCCGATCTAGATTGCACCTCATGTTTTTTTTTGTGAGTTTTCGACCCTATTTTTTTACTACCTCTTTTGAATAAAAAAAAAAGTATCTAGTGAGAAAAATCACATTTGGTGATTATTTAGAAATGATAACTAATATAGGTTTAAGTAAATTATATGAGTTTATTGTGTAAAGAATTTTGAAAGAATTTGGATATAGCTTGAAACCCCTCAAAAATGGTGGTAGATCGAGATGGAATAGGAATTACCGTTATCAAAAACTCAGAACTGAAGACTTAGTCTCTCACCTGAAACTACAAGGGAAATCACTTTTTTTTTTCCATTGGTAGCATTACTCCATCATAAATGTTCTTTTACAGCAGGCTTGGCACTTTTTAGCGTCATTTTGGAGTACTTGGACCAGAAGCTTTTCCACCTCACATAGTATCTGAAATTCAGATGTTGTGTGCGAATTTGTTTAACTGTAAGCTTCTCGGACTCACGAAGTGAGTTACTCGGGATGGGAAGCATAACAAGGATACTATTATAGTTACCATGATCGAGAACCCTTTGCCGGAGAGATGCAATCCCTCTTCTTGTATACTCTTCCCTCCGACCTTCATAGTAAGCGAAAACTGAAAAACGTCTCTTGGAAAAAAAGCTCCCTAATGAAAACAATTTTATTTATTTATTTTCTGTTGTGTGTAAATGAAGATCATATTAAGTTTCATGTGGAATCTTTTTTTATATATTTTTCATCGACTCAAACTTTTAAATTATGGCTATTATCAGACAAATCTTCTTTGCTAGAAGTACATTACCGGGACTATCATTATTTAAAGTGACGTAAGAATAAGAAAGTGGTAAAATCCCACTAATTATTGAAATGAAATAATAACGATACGGCTAAAATAAATAAATACAAAACTAAGAAAATAACTCGGACTTTTGTAGCCTTTATTCGTGGATTTTCTTTAGTTGTTTAGTCCAATTCATAGTCAAGAAGGTCAAAGCTATTGGTTAAAGTCAAGTCAAGAATTTTTTTTTCTAGATCGCCATAGTATATCTGAAATGCTTAGACATGGCCTTACATTACCACTAGGAAAACGAGCTGTAATTTGGGCAAAGATATTGAATCTCCCAAAGTTGAAATCTGCGTATATTGAGATGTCCTCAAATAGAGGTATTTGGCAAACTGGTGTTGAAAGGTATGTTGTTTTTCTTATTGTTTATTCAGCGATTCTAAAAATTTCCCGTTATCTCCGACATGACTATTTATTTTTAGCCTTAAGATGGGAAACAAACTTTCAAAACAAGGGACACTGAAAAAAGGGATTTTGGAAACGGAATCCGAAAAAATCGGAAATCGAAAAAACGGAAAAAACAGATTTTGAAAAAAAAACGGACGGAAATCGGATTTTTAAAGTTTGTTAGAAGATGGAATTTCGAACTAATGTCTCATGAACGCTACATTTTCATTGAAATAAACATGAAATTAAAGAGTGATTAAAAAAAACAGTAAAACAATTTTGAGTTGTATATTCTTCAGGTGAACTGTTAGTTTCAATGTTAGTTTCAACACTTGTGGGGAATAATCTGAAAAAGAAATAAAATTTTGTAAAAGTTACCTTCCAGTTTCCTTTGGCGCTTGTTTTGATTGTGCCAAATATAATGCGGATCATGAAATTAATAGAAAGCTTACGTGCATTAGATTATTTTTCTTGAGATATTTAAACGATTCTACCCCAGTATATTTTTCTGAAATGTTTAATTCGTTCGAATCTTCCACTTTTGTTTAATTATATTTACATTAATTAATTTTAATTAATTAATCATTGTTTAATTAATTATTTGTTATTAATTAATTATACTTATTATATTCACAAAAAATGTAGACTCATAAAATATTTTTCCATATTTAGTAGCATTTAAAAGGACCATTCAGAATAAAATATCTTTCACTCTTTGGATTTCAGACCATTTCTAGCCTTGCAAAAAAGAAGAAGAAAAAAAAAAATACAAGGTGTAAATATTCTTTACTAGTTTTATAAAAATTTAACAAATGTGGCCTTAATAGAATCTTCATTCATATTACATCCTTTTCTTTAAAGACTAAATTATCGAGAAGTTCATTGAATATTTTTATGGCTTCAATTGCCGAAATGTACTGACCCTCTATGTTCAAAATAGCTTAATGAAATGTAGCAATTTGAGAACGGATAAATAAATGCTTCGATTCTGAAGAAACATTTTAAAAATATTTTAAAATATTCTTCAATGCTGATTAAAGAGTTTCCCGATGATATGTATAGTTTTGAAAGTTTTTTCAAGGGAAACATGAACGCAAGCCATCTTATTTTACTATAAAACAAAGTTTTTCTGATAGAGGAAAATTATAATATTGAAACTTAAAACGAACAAAGATTGTTGCTTCGTAGTTTACACAGCACATAACTGCAAAACTACCTCAAATAAACTGACCCGTATTATTTTGCTATATTTGTCGAATTCTAAAAGACTGTTACTTTACTGAAAACGCAAAACCAATGCAAAAACTGGATTTTCTGTTAGGAACAGAAAAGTTCTTAAGCAGCCTGCACAAAATAAAAGATTAATTTACAAGGCTCTCAGTAGTATTTCACCTTCACTGGCCATGATGTCGATAAATTCTAGCATACAATTTAAATTCCCTAAAAACTGAAGCAAGTTCAGTTTTCAGTAAAGCACTAGTGTTTCTGAATTTTACAAATATAGGCAAATATCACAAGTCAGCTTATTCTTGATATTATGTTTGTTATTTATGACAGGAAAAATGGGACTTTGTCCGGTTACATAAAAAAAAATCAAAATTATTTTTTGCAATGACACATCTGGCATTGACTTAAAAATCTATGAAACAAAAAATGATGGTAAAATAGTTTTGTCGCGAACAGTCTGAACACCTATGGATGTAATACGACGAGTACCAATAGTCTAACTTTAAGTTAAACCTACTGATCAGATATATGCAAGTTCGTCGTGGACAAGTGAAATGTTGCATCTATTCCTTGTTTTCAGTCAACTGCTCAACGATAGCTCTGATAGGATAAACCACGCCCTTGTCGTTAAGGTTTTTGTTCCCCATCTTTGTACTTTACCGCAAGATGGAGATGGTGACACCATTCGATAGCGAAGATTATGTTCTTGAGTGTTTTTGCAAAGTTTCTTATTATTCTTTCTGGGTTTTGCTTCTTTTTTTAAATTGTGAAGGCTCTTAGAATATTTCGAAAACTAAAGTCTCGTTAGTAGTCCTACCTATTTTAATTCTTTATAAAGAAAAAAATTACACACCATTGTATGTACCATTTTTGATCTACATGATCATGAAGTCAAGTTGGTAATATTATTCAATTTTTCTTACAAAAACAGTATGAGCTTATTTAAAAAAAAGAAAAAGAAAAGAAAAAACTGTTTGTTATCTTAGGTGGCGTTAAATAATTTTCTTTTATCGCCTGGAGACTAAATGGGGTTTTTATTACATAATTAGCTTGCTTCCAAAAATTACTATCTAATATTTAACTTACCTCGTACTAACAGAGTGAATTTTAGCATGGAAAGTTAGAATGATAATGAGCAATAAGAAGTTCGCAGAGATTAAAAGAAAGCAAAAGGTAACTTAATTTTTTTTTTTTTTTTTAAGAAAGGAATGGAAGGAATCGTCATAGTTCTCTACTGACTCAATCCGTAATTGGGGTTAGTAGTTACGACAGTATTTTTTTTTTTTCCAACATGTGTTTCATATACTCAAAATCTTTCTGTTACCTTGAATGGTGTTTATTTAGTTCTCTAGTTGTCTTTGTGTAGTTTGGTCGTTCATTAAAACTTGAGCCTTTCCATATAATTTATGTGAACACTTTTCCTCAGATATGTAGGGGAAATGATAGTGTATGTCGATACGACAGTATAAGATTTAGGGAAAAATACCTCTGATATTAGGAATTTCCCTATTGGGAGAATTATGAGGTTTCCGAGCCGGACATGAAGAGAGGCATTTCTCCTCGGTTTAGCTTCCACTCGACTTCTTTCCTTCCGATACGGTGCTAGGTGGAGACCCTCAACATATTCGAATGCTATTTCCTTTTTTTTAATGAGGTGCAAAATGCTACTTTAGTGGGTTCTTTTCCACCAGTTGTTATTGCCGACATCTTTTTTATTGGAAGGAGGGAGACGGTGAGTTTTGTTTCAAAAATTGTTTTATCTCAAAGGCTGTCAAATATAATTTTAGGAATTGGCTCTCACATTGAAATTTCCTTTTTTTTTCATTTGGATAATCAAACGGAAAGTTCTCTCGCGTCAAGGTAAAAGAATTTCTTTACTTACGTTCCCGATTAATTTTAAAAAATATTAGATGTGCCCTTTTGTTTTGAGCGTGGTGCTACCTAACGGTGTATATTTATCGGTTTTTTAGGGTAAAAGAAAACATACAACATGATTTTGGTATGTGCCTACCTTTTGTTGAGTGTTTGATTACATCTTTGTTTGCTTCTCTTGAAGAAAGAGAGCTGCTCATATATGAAACTGTAAGGACGATCGTTGGTAAGTCCTTTTTTCTTTGTTCATTGAATTTAGCTTGTTTACGTTTTAGTTTTTACACTCCAGGTTATGTTAAATGTATGAAAAATTATGTAAAAAATTACATAAACGGTCATATTAGCCATCTGGTGGTATCCTAATCAAAGAGTGAAAAGGCATAAAAGCTCAAATGACACTTGCAAACAGGTTCCACTTGGACCAGGGATGCGTAATTGAATGGTTTCTTGATTTGCGATTCAGCAAGAAAACTTTTCATTTTCAAGCAAATACGTTTATGTTATGTTATGTTTATATTATATTATGTTTATGTTATGTTTATATTAACCTAATCTTTCTCAAGAAGTAGTAGTAGGTTTGCTATTCTAAAAATGTCTCATCAATTTTAATGTGTGTTATCTTGAGTAAGTTTGTTTTTCAGATAATTGGTGTAAAGAATGGGTTCTTATGTTTCCAAATATACCATTCCCTTCACTAGCTTTTTGTTCAGCTCTAATGAAGTATCATATTCCAAAAGTTTTTCAGCACATGGCACATATCAAAGCTGAAGAGTCCTCTTGGCTTCTGCTTTCCACATTTTTTTCAAAGGTACATTTTTTTTAATGTTTGCAATAACATATTCCCAATTTTCTTTCCTTTTACCTTTCATGACTTTAACTATACAGAGGGGTGAGGCTAAAATGGGTGTGTATTTGTTTTGTGGGTGGTATATGCTAAATCCTCTAATTAAAAATACTGTTGCTATCTTTTTTTTGTAATTATTTTTGGTGACCTCAATTCGACATATTTAAGGGGAAGGTGGTCAGTGGTCAAATGATATTTTTCAATATCTAGGGGGAGGAAGTTGTCGTTTTTTTATCCCAAAAAGTTTTCTATTTAAAATATGGGGAGGGTGGAAAAATCAAGGTGAAGCACCCCCGTCCCCCCAATAACTTCGGTGGAAAAGAATTTCTTTTCCTTGATATTGTTGTCCTCATTGTTGATTCCTTATTGTTGAAAACTACAGCACCATTTGTTCAAAAAAGGCAAGTTTTACCGTTCTAGTTGTGATTGGTTACATACGAAATTAGTCAATGAAATTTAATTGGTTACTATGAAAATTAAATGGACTTAGCTCCAACATTTTCTTTTTGTAAGCATTGGCTATCTTCAGGATTTTAATAAGCTTTCGAAATATAATACAATAGTCCTTGAAGGCTTTCCTCTGTTTTTCTTGGGTGAGTACAACTCTGAAAACCAGACAGGAAGTGAAAACTTCTCCTCATTATTTATTGTTGTCATTAGTTGTTTTAGCAGTCAGTCAAGTCAATGCTTCTACTATCTCACAATTTTCCCAGATAAAGATTTTCATCGAATTTCAAAAAGACTTATTGGGCTGTTCGGGAAAGTTACGCCTGTTGGGACGATTGCGACAAAGTTCATAGTAAATATTTGACAACAGTGACTTACCCGTGTTTGTCTGGTGTTAAAGTTCTCATTTTTTTTTTTTAATTTGATTGAAAAACAGTTCAAAAAGTAGCACCTGGACTAGTGCTAGCGTGTACTAAGTGTTTCGATAGGGTCAGTGGTTTTTGTCAACTAGCTAGAAAAGACCTCATTTGCAAGAGTTTGATGTTGGAATAGAGGTTTGGTTGAAGTTTATATTCTTAGCCTCATGGAACTTCTAATGCAACACCTATTTCTAAATTTTGAAGCTAAAAGAAACGCTGGAAATTCTGGAGAATAACGACGTCCTCATAACAAAAACTGGAATGGTTTTGTTCCAATATTACTAAGTTCCGCGCTGCAGAAATTCCTTGATGAAATTGATCCGCAACAATTATCCATCGATGGTAATTTAAACATGTAGTTGCCACTTCATTCATTTTGTATATCATATGCTAGTAAAAAGCTGACGAAAAATTTAGGGGACTATTGTTTGTGGAAAAAATCAGCAGGGAGGTGTATTTTGCATTTCTGATTTTAATGAATCGTCTTTAGCACCAGACTTTAACACCATCTATAACTGCATCTCCGATTTTAATGCCAATCCTGTCTTGTTTACAAAAGTCCCAAAATATTCACTGGAAACAATATAATATTCGGATTGTTTAACTTTAAGACATGGGACTCACTTTTATGGACACATAAAAAAATTGCTACAGTTCTATAAATTTTACAGGAAAGAATTCCTCTTTCTCTCCTTTCGCAGATATGTCCCTGGAGACGTATTACGTTTGTCTAAGGATTCGGCTAACCTAGTCAGAAATCGTATGAAAGGAGGTCTACATTGCTTCCTCTAGCTAAAGAGTGATTTTGCTGCCCCTGGCTATGAATATATCTATTTTTCATTACTTATTATTTTCTTTCTTCACCAAGTTCCGTTTCGTCTCAGCGAAAATCCAACCATATCCTCAACTTTTATGCCTTTTAATGCCAAATAATTTTCGCCCTTTTCCCCAACTAATGTTTTTTAGTGATGATTTGGGTGCAGTAATGCAGTTCTCTTTGTTATGAATAGATTTTTAGGGTCTGGTGGTAATCATTGTTCATAGCAGTATTATTGTAATGGGAAACCTGACGACCTGTTCCTGACCTTGCTTTGACTAAACAAATTGCTTGTTTTTATATCTAGATCATCAAATTGTTCTTGTTTTGCAGTACTGCTTTTATTTTGTCGGCAGTGAGATCACCTCTTTTAGTGAAACGGGTAAATGAAGAAGAATTACTGGTGGCCTAGCCAGTGCTTGGAATAGAGTGGGAATCTAGATCCAAGGCTTGTCTTGGAAGGCAAATGGTGTAACTCCAGGAAACTTCTTATTAAGCTATTGTTTAAGAAATTGTTCTACGGATGGTGGATTTTCTATGTAAATTTGAGCTTAGAAGAGATAGTTTTAAGGAATCATTACAAAATAAAAATATTACAAGTGGACTAGGACTGCATAATCACAAGGAAAGGACCAATGAGATCATCTTTATGATAGAGCTCCACCCTTGTAGAACCTCCCGTGCAGGGATATACTAGACTGAAAGCAAATTAGTGCATATTTTTAATTGATTTATGTTAACGTTTGAGTTTTTCTTATTTTATCTATATTTTTTTTAATTCCGTTGTTTTCTGTTTCTTGCCTTCTTTACAGTTTTTTGTGCTTCGATTTTCGACCTTATTCTTTTGCAGTTTTTCTTAATGACGCTGCTTAAGTGTTTATAGCTCTATAGAAATGTGACACAACCAAATGACCAATCAGGACATGCTACGAGTTGTTTTTATACTAGCCGTGATTTAGATAGGACTTAAAAACAAATACCAATGAAGAAAAATACAGGACTGTTTTTATTTTAATTTATCTCTAAAGATAAATTCGTCAGTAGTGGTTTGAGAATTTCTCACGTTGGACACATCTTTCAAAGAAATTTGAAATTGTTGGAAAATCCGGTAACCATTTCTACCAAACTAAAAAAAAACATCCCCAGACAACGTTGATTCATCTTCAATGTAAGGATCATCAAGTATTTTTTTTTTCGAGTAAAGTTTCGCATTTTTTGCATTATGATTTATATGAAGAGAAACTGCATTCTAACAAGCTCCCTTATTTAGATATTCTTCTAATAAAAAAAAGCATTTATATTTTTCTAACCTAAAATATATGTATATAGGTAGAAGGCGCTTCAGAATATGTAGACAAAAGTTTTGGCTGTCATCTGGTGTTTTATTGGTAAAAACTGAAAGAAGATCAGACAAATAAACTATAAGAAAACTGGTTTTCAATAAATTAATTGAAAATTAGTGATTTTTTGGGCAATTTTTTGGGGCCCTTTCTTCCGTAAAACACCGAATGATAACGAAGCATGAAAGGATCGGAACGAGACATTCAATCTACTTTAAAACAAATTTTTTTTTTTTTATCATCACATATTGTACAGTTTTTATCCCGTTTGTTTTTGTGCAATTCCCGAAGATTTGAATTCGGTGATGTATCTGAGCACCACTGATTTTAGGATACTCTTTTAAATACGAGCTTCTAAGCTTTCTGGGTCTCATAAAAAACGTTCAAGGATAAATTCTTTTTTAAATTTAAACAGTTTTAAAATCATCTCTAATACCCTTACACAAGTCTGTTTGAGGATTTTATCTTTAAAACCTATTAAAAAGAAAACAATATTTCATTACTATGCACAGACATTCCTTCAGTTTTGAGAATTCACGTAAAACTAGTTTTGGGACGAATACATTAAATTTCTAAAAAAAATTCTGATATTTACAATTTGGAGGAAATGTAAATTGGTAAGAATAAGATGATATTTTAAACTACTACAGAATTAATTTTTGTATTAGTTAATTTTTATACATTAAGTATATCTAACCAGCGATGGCGTGCAGTAATATACAACAAAGGAAACTTCGCTTCCCTTCCACGAAAAGTTAAAAAATATCTGGCTATTAATCGGCCTTTCCACGACCTGGTTCTGCAGCAAACCGATAAATTTAGTTGACTTTTCGTCTTTTAGGTTATTGAACCATCCAAATGGCTTGATATTATGGATGTTGTTATAGCGAACCATCCATCTTTTATCCTTCTGCTTCCTATTGCCTACTTTCGAATCCATCAGAAGAAAATTCTCCAAATGACAGATCGTTTTTCATTACAGGTATGTAAATATTCGTATTGTAAGTTTGTTATAAATTAGTTCTAAACTCGAATCGAACAAAATTGGATCTAGATCAAAACGTGGGGGGGGGGGGGGTTTGTGACAAGGACGCCATAATTACCAAGTTAACCAGTTTATTTTAAAAGGAAAGTAAAAAAAAACGAAATGAGGGTGCCAGAAAAATCTTGGGGGGATCTGCCCCTGAAACCGTTAACCTCCTCTATTAAAAATGTGTCTTAGATTTTAGTGCAAGAGTCCTTAATTGACTTTTAATTGACTTTGTGTTTCCGTAAGAAAACTCCCTAAAATTAAGAATAATCCCCCAAACTGACTAGAAAAATATCAGTGGGCTATTTCTTACTATTGTTATTAAAATGGGAGGACTAAAAAAGTAAGCCGAGGCTCAGCCTTCAAAGGCTCATTGCCTCCTCGTCCCAGAAAAATATTAATAATAGAGCATTAATATACATTGGGATATGGTTGCCCCCTCGAGAGTGGTATTTTGAGATTGTCCTTGCGTATCTCCTTTTTTTCCTTTTGTCGAAGAGCCTTGTTTGGTAGTATCAAGGTACTCATTGTTTTTCTCATTATCAGAAGCCCATCCGCCAGCTTCATACCGGCTGAGGTAGGCAACATTCGTCCTCCAAAAGGGGGGGGGGGGAGAGTCATCCACCACTCGCAAGCCGTCAGCGACAAATGGCACTTGATGTTCAGAACCAGTACTATAGCAAAAGAACTTCTTCCTCTCACCTCATATTACTCCTCAAGGAATATTTTCTTGTGCCATGGTTGGTGTTTTATGTATTCAGGGGGATTTACCCCCCCCCCAGTCAAGGTTTTGGCAGTGATTAATGGCTTAAATCCATCAAGTTTCGGCAGTGAATTCTGAGAAATACCCCCTAGTTCATTGTAATTGATTACATAAAGCCAGTTTTGCTAACTTCGTATTAAAATGGAATTTGACATATTTTATGTACTGAAATACATAAATAAACAAAAAAATCCGTTTTTTTTCTTTTTTGCGGGATGATAGGCTAGTTTTAAACCTATTAAGTAATGTATCTTTTGTCATGGATGTAGGGGCATTGGATTTTTTTTCTCTATTTGTGAGTACAGAGAGCGTTGAAATATTGACTGTTTTTTATTCGTTAGCAAAACTATTATGCTCATGAAACTTTACTGTTTCATGAAGTATGATTAAATAAAAACGAGTAAGTTTTTTCAACCGATAGTAAGGGGCAATTTAAAACTGAAGTTATTCACTATATAATGGGGAGTGTCCCTTCTTCGATTCCTTGCTCGTTAAGCTAAAGTTTTTTAGTGCTTTAAAAAGTTTCTTTTTCTAATCCAATGGCCTTTGTATTTCAGCAAATTAAAAAAAAAAATGACAAAATGTCAAACTTTAGATTAAAGAGCGGTGAGTTGAGGAAGGGAAAGCCCCCCTAATATAAGGTGTAATTTTAGTTTGTTTTAAGTTTTAAAGTTGCTCCTTACTTTCAGTTGACAAAACTTGTTTTTTTTTATTATTATTATTTATTTAATTTCTGACAGTTTTTCAGATCATGCCCAGGCCTAACCAT
>JAQQPU010019306.1:0-16597 GCA_029168905.1 Artemia sp. Kazakhstan ARC1039
ATTATAAGTTTCGCTTGAACTTTTAGATCGCTTAAAATCTGCCTGAATTTTTCCTTTCATTTTACATTTTATAACTAATAAAAATTTATTACATTAGGCTAATTATAATGAAATTTCAGCAAGTTTTTACACATATCACGACTAATGTAAACCCTTGCCGAATTTTTCATGATTATAATCTTTAATTCCTATCCAAAATTGTTTTTTTCTATATTCTACTGAAGGTGCTAACTCAAAAGGTCAAAGTTCAACAGATATATCATGTCTACTTAACATGAGACGAGCAGTGACTGAACTCACTCCAAATTGGCTAGCTTCAATGACTTTATTTCAGCAGTTTACCCTCCTTCCATATTTTTTTCAAAAACAAAAACTTTTTCCCAAAAATATTCCTCGAAGAGTTAGTGTGATATTTCGAATTTTTTTTCCGAATTATACTTATCTATGCTGCCTCCATGTTTCTTCGTATTTTTCTTGCTTGCAAATATTGTCCATAGTCATTTTCACATTACGTTTACTGTTTGGTCTGGGTGATATAATTTTTTCAAATATACATATCAAATGAATCGTCTTTGTGCGAAATCCATCATAACCTGACTTCATATCCATCATAATTGTAAAAATAGCAAAGACTATGACTTTTGAGTAATGGTAAAAGTAACGAAGCATTAATTTTCTTTGTTTAAGGAAAAAAAACCAACATTACATTTGAATAAGAATACCCTTGATCCAACAAGGTCCGTAAAATGCAAATACAAATAAACCTGACCGCTTCAAATCAGAGGTCAATGGCTAGAATATTATGCGACAAAAATCACATGACAAGATCTAGAACAAAAACAGGGTTTTTGAATAGAGAAAGTGGAAACCAACTTTTTGAACGAAAGAATTATTTTTAGGATTACATCAAAACTGGTCTCTGGCCAATGGGAGACAAGAATGACAAAATAAGACAAAGCTTAAAATAGGGGTTCGGGAACGGAAACGGGGTAGTCTTTTTGGGAACTAACAACGAGTAAGTGTTTTACTTTGTAATTAAGGTAGGCTACCACTGACTGTCTGAATTTCCCCTTGAAGATAAAAGTTTGTGATAAAAAGTAAACTTCTGAAAGATTTCTGTCGCCTGAATATAATTTTAATGCGTATGTAGGAGACAAGAATAAAAACTAGTGCTGAAGTCTAACATTTTAGTATAAGTTGGTAATTTGGGTTTATAATTCGGTAGTGTTTTCACTTAGCCAAGGCTTGAGCCATTTGGACAAAAACAGCATTTTTAAGGTTAGAATAAGCTAAAATTAATTTCTTCCCAGGAATTTAACACTTGTAGAAGAAGCTTCGAATAACCGAGGGTTCAAAGAGGGGAAGGAACCTTAACCAAGAAGTCAACGTATGGGAGTCTTTTTGTGCTTCCCTTTTCAGCCTAGAGTTCCTTGGAACTTAGCTTGACTTTACAAAGACTTTATATCCAGAAAATTGGAATTATCGGACAACAACATTACTTTCCCCCTTGTGCAGTCTTCAGACGTTTATACGAAGGAGAACTCGGTTCCCTTTTTAATAATTCTTTCATTTTGTTAAACCCGTACCAACTGTTTATACAAAGGTGGCCTCAATGTTTATACAGATAGGTTAGGGAAAAAGGGAATAATATTGTCAATCTAAGAATATCCAGACCTTTATGTCCAGATATATTCAATTGAGAGTTTTTCCCGGCTAAAGTTAATGCTTATTAAAGGTCCAAGGAACACAAACCCTTTTTTTTACAAGAAATAATTAGACGATCTCTTGGTTTGGGTTAATGTAAATTGGAAGAAAATCAAGTAGGGTTATTCCTAGCTTGGCTCAGCCAAGAAACAATAGTTTGAACTAAAGGATTTTAACACCCCATAACTCAAGCCTTGACCAGATGTTCAACTGTAACTCTTTTAATTAGAAACATTCGATAGCCTAGAATTAACTTAATCATTTTCTTTTCTGTAAACATTTGTGGATTGAACAAGTAGACCATAGACATCAGACCTAGAAGACATTTAGAAGTATTCAAAATAATTAGAATTAGAATATTTTCCTTTTTATCTTCTTTTATAATAAATAAAAGTTGTCACTGAATCCTGAGTACCGATTCTTACCCAAAGCCTCAGTTATAACACGCTACCAAATTTTAGTCCTGATGGTAAGGGCAACCTTACGTCTTTTAATGCTGATTCTGAACACATATAACTTATTACGTTTAACTAAACCCATCAAGATTTACGGTAAAAATATGAATTAATGAATAGAAACTGTGACTTAACTTAGATCAGATTTGGTTCCTCTCTGGAAACTGTTTCTAATTACTAATTAAAAATACTTTTTCCACAAAATAAGTTTTTCATCAAAAAGTAAAGAGCTCTATTAAACCAAAAATGAAAAAAAATATAATCAAATAATCTACCAATCACACAACTACCATAAATCAATATCTTTAAATAAATGAAACTCAAAACAAACAGAAATTAAAATAAATAACAGAGTCAAACTCAAAACGAGCAGAAATTAATATGAGTAGGGTTCTAAACCCCTATGCTTTCTAAAATTCTGAATATAGTTTGTACTTTACTGAATAAAATTCAAATGAATATGCTTAAAAAATGTGCATTGTTAGTTTAATATACATATGCTGATATTTATTCCTTAAAATCCTAATTTATTTTTGCTTTCTTAAAGTTATAAGAATGAAAACATTTAAAAGAATTTTTTCAGTAAAGTGCAAATTATATTCTGGCTTTTTAAAAAGCATAGGGGTTTAGAACCCTACTCATATTAATTTCTGCTCGTTTTGAGTTTTACTCTGTTATTTATTTTAATTTCTGTTTGTTTTGGGTTTCATGTATTTAAAATAATGACTTGTGGTAGTTGTATGCTTGGTACTATGGTAGATTGTTTGATTTTATTTTTGTTCTTTCTTGGTTTAATGGAGTTCTTTACTTCTTTTGAAAAACTTATTTTGTGGAAAATATTTTTTTTAATTAATTTCTGATCGTTTTACATTGATATAGTGTTTTTCAGGGAAAAAGACTGGGCCTCTTCTAAAGCTAAACAACCATCCCTTCCTTAAAAACTTTAAATATCCCCTGGGAATAACTTAGAACCCTTACCCCTGATCTCTGGGGTTTGCCTTGTTATATGGTATTTAGACTATTTTGAATAGAATGGCTATCTCAAAATTTCTATTAGATGCATTTCAAGACAATACGACGTGTGTGTGTCTGTGGGGGGGAGGGGAGGAGGTCAGCTGCCCTTCGATCACTTTGCCTCTTAAAAAGAGCACCAGAGCGTCTGATTTCCAATCCAAATCCCCCTCCAAAGTTTATATGACAATGCTTTCTATGAAAACCTTAAATGCCATCAGAGCATAACTTGCAACCCTTGCCCGGAGGGCTGAGGGGATTTGTCATCCTCAAAGATTAATTTCCAGACCTTTCAAACACGTTGAACAAAATGGCTATCTCGAAATTTAGTTTGTAAGTGTTTGGGCAAATGATGGGTGTGGGAAGCATTTAACCTCTGATCACTTTTGACTAATAAAAAGGCACTAATCCTCTCAATTTCCAATCGAATGAGCCCTTTTTGAAGCTTCTTTGACAAAACTTTCAATTAAAACCTTATATAAAAGCCTTATATGCCCCAAGGGCAAAACTCACGACCCTTGTCCTGAGGGCTATTGGGGGAGAGTTGCCATCCTCAAATACATAATTTCCAGACCTTTCAACTACGTTGAACAAAATGGCCATATCAAGATGTTGATTGGAAATGTTTGGGAAAATGATGGGCGTGGGGGGGGATGATTCTCCCTCCGATTACTTTCGAGCATTAAAAAGAGCAATAGAACTCTCAATTTCCAATCAAATGAGCGGTTTTTGAAGTTTTAAGACAACACTTTCTACAAAAACCTTATTTGCCCCCAGGGCCAAACTTAAAACCTTAACCCTAAGGGCTGTTGGGAGTTGTCATACTCAATTTCCAGACCCTTCAACATCGTTCAACAAAATGGTTGTATCGAAATGTTGATCAGAAGTGTTCGGAAGTGGGATAATGATGGGCGGGGGGGCGGGGGGGGGCA
Source organism: Artemia sp. Kazakhstan ARC1039 (assembly GCA_029168905.1). Classification (NCBI taxonomy): domain Eukaryota; kingdom Metazoa; phylum Arthropoda; class Branchiopoda; order Anostraca; family Artemiidae; genus Artemia; species Artemia sp. Kazakhstan ARC1039. The sequence continues at coordinate 4,103 of JAQQPU010019306.1, forward strand.
CAGTCGCCCTCCGACCCCTTTTGAATATTAATAAGGACACTAGCCCCTGTCAATTCCTAATTGAATGAGACCTTTTTGAAGTTTTTACGACAACGCTTTCTATAAAAAACCTTATAATTCCCCAGGGCATAACTTAAGATCTTTGCCCTTGGGACTGTGGGGGTTTGTCATCCTCAAATGTATAGTTTCCAGATCTTCCAACTACATTGAAAAACGTGGCTATCTCAAAATTTTGATTGAATGTGTTTGGGGAAATGGTGGATGTGCAAGGGGGGTTAGCTGCCCTCCAATCACTTTCACCTATTAAAAAGGGCACTAATCCGTTCAATGTCCTATCAAATGAGCCATTTTTAAAGTCTCTACGATAACCTTTTCTATAAAAACTTTATATACCCCCAGGGCATAAATTACAACCATTGTCCTGAGGGTTCTGGGGGGTGGGGTAGGGTGGTCATCTTCCAAGACCTAATTTCCAGAACTTTAAACTTCGTTGAACAAAATATCCATCTCAAAATTTTGATTGGATGTGTTTGGGGAAAAGGTGGGCGTGAGAGGGGGGTTAGTTAACCTCTAATCACTTTCTACTATTAAAAGGGCACTAGCCCTTTAAATTTCAAATCGAATGAGCCCTTTTTGAAGTTTCTCCAACAACACTTTCTATAAAAACCGTATATGCCCCTAGGTCTTATCTTTCAACCCTTTCCCTAAGGACTTCGGGGGGTTTGTCGCCCTCAAAGACATAATTTCCAGAACGCTCAACTACGTTGAAAAAAATGGCTATGTCAAAATTTTGATTGGATGTGTTTGGGGAAATGGTAGGCGTTATATGGGGGCTACTTGCCATTAAATCACTTTCTAATATTTCAAAGGGCACTAGTCCTTTCACTTTTCTGTCGAATGAGCCCTTTTTGAAGTTTTTATGACAACATTATCTATAAAAACCTCATATGCCCCCAGGCCATAACTTACAGCCCCTCGACGACTGTGGTGGGGGGGGGGGGGGCTGGGTGTCATCCTCAAAGACCTAACTTCCAGAATTTTCAACTACGTTGAACAAAATGGCTATCTCAAAATTTTGACTGGATGTGTTTGGGGAAATGGTGGGCGTGAGCGGGGGGTTAGTTGCCCTCCAATCACATTTTACTGTTAAAAGGGGCACTAGCCCTTTCAATTCCCAATCGAATGAGCCCTTTTTGAAGTTTCTACAAAAACGTTGTCAATAAAAACCTTATATGCCCCCGGGGCATAGCTTATAACCCTTGCCCTGAGGGCTGTGAGGGGGTTGTCATCCTCAGAGACATAATTTCCAGAACTTTCAACTACGTCGAATAAAATGAATATCTCAAAATTTTGATTGCATGTTTTGAGGAAATGGTGGGCCTGAGAGGGTTAGTTGTCCTCTAATCACTTTAAACTATTAAATGGGCGATAGCTATTTTAATTTCCAATCGAATCAGCCCTTTTTGAAGTTTTTACTACAATGCTTTCTATAAAAACCTTAAATGCCCCCAGGGAATAGCCTACAATCCTTGCCCTGAAGGCTTTGGGGGTGTTTTCCTTCTCAATGACATAATTTTCAGATCTTTCAACTACGTTGAAAAAAATCGCTGTCTCAAAACATTAATTGGATGTGTTTGGGGAAATTCTGGGTGTGGAAAGGGTATCAGTTGCCTTCCAGTTACTTTCGGCTATTAAAAAGGTCTCAAGCCCTTCCAATTTCCAATCAAATGAGCCGTTTTCGAAGATTCTACGACAAGTTCTTCAATACGAAGTGCCCTGGTCTAAAAGAAAGTAAGAAACCACAGTTTATAGAATTATCCAGTAAGTTTATCGCAGATCATTTCTGGTCTTCATTCTCGGTGCGAACAAAAAGCTCCTCCCACTTATTTCTGCATTAGCGGGTTAGTCTGTTTCCGTCAATCAATGAGAAATGGTTACAAAGTCCATTATTCGTAATAGCGGGTTTCCACTTATTTCCGATTATTTCTATTATATCTGTAAGTTTCACGTCCAAGAGAAATTTGACTTGTCTACCCGTGAAAAGATCTAATGCCGCTTATGTTTATATCTGCAAAAACGTTCTCTGGAGCACTCGCACCTCGGTCCGGGTTTTTATAATGGGTGAGATAGGGAATGATCGTACTGCTAATTCTATAAACTGTGTAAGAAACAAACAAAAAAAAAATAAATAATACATTGTGCCAATATCGTTCTTTACTTAGGCAGCACAATTGCACTGCCTAGGACTAGGTTATTTAATACTGAGGGGCTAGTAATTTTACGCTATATGATTTTTCTAAGGAAATATTTATACATTATGAGGAAAACTCTGATTTTATTAACACGTAAGATTGAAAAACTGTAAGATTATAAAACTATTAGTTTAGGAATATTTGCCAAGTAAAAACTGACTATTTTCGATTTTTTCAAACAATTTTTTTTCCTTTTGGCAACATCAATTTAATCAATTATTAAACGACTTGGAACAATTGTTTACTTTCCCTACATCAGTTCGCTTCTGTTCTTCAGAGTTTGAAATTCCCAATTCTTTGTTTTCTTATTTTTATTATTCTGTTATTCGACTCTGTACTGACTTGTAATTAAACTAGACATGAGGGTGATTTTGAGGCTCAATAAAGATAAACCTCGGCATTGATGAGCAGTAAGAGTGGGCCAGAATTATCAAAATTAGCTATCCAAAAAGATGCATTGCCTTATCTGTTTGTCTTAATAGGGCTTATATCTAAACAAGCATAACCTTTTTCATGCACTGGTCTAGTTTACATCTACATCGCTCAAAGCAGTCATGGTTTAAAATTTAAACTTGAACTTTCTTCTGAAGCATTTCATTTGGCTAGTTCAGGAATTCAGCTTTTTAAAACACCACTATTCAGATGAAGTTCCTATCTATAACAAAAGGAGGCCCTTGAAAGACCTATCCCTGTGCCTCCATTTTCTATGATTATTGGTTTCTCTCACCGAATTCCGTGAGTCTTGTGCAGGCTACCCATCTCAGCTGGGTGGCAATTCTTTCGCTTCCTTCAGTATATTCTGCTAAGCTTCCACATTTTTTGCCTTATAATGTTACTTTTTTCATCCCTCTTTTCCAGTGCTTTAATTAAAAATTTTTACTTCTTTGTTTTCCCTTTGCTTGTGATGTTACGCAACTAACCTAGTACTTGGGTTAGCTTTAGCAAGGATAACTCTATTGCTTATTACGTCGGAAAATTCCATTATTTTTGAAGCGCCTCTACTCCTAAAACACTCGGAAATGGCAGCTTCTAACTCACAATTTTTCTGAAAAACAATTTATGTGTTCCTCTTGCTAAATTGTAGCAGTATTATCCTTAAACGATAAGTCTATAGCTTGTACCTTTAGTAAGGCTGAATTAGAACCATGTTTGCTACTGTTATGCCTAAAATTCTCCTGTTTCTACCACCATTTCTAACGGTCCAGCTAGGTCTTTCTTTTACGTATTATCTTCTATTTAATTTTTTTAACTTATGGTAGAAATCAGTGGCGGATCCAGGATTTTTTTTGGGGGGGGGGGGGGCCAAAATCCGATAAACTTACGTTAGGAGAAAGTTTAATTAACGTAAACTTGTATTGATTAAGGAAATTCCACTCCTCTAGACTATATTAGGAGGGTGCGTACCCTCCTCACCCCTCCCATGGATCCGCCACTGCTGCAAACCCTTTATTATTTAGTGATAGACGGTACTACTGCATTAAACTAGCACTAAATAAAATTACTAATACTATTAATAATACACTTAATTCTACTCTCCATTTTTTCATCTTAGAATTAGGGGTTGTGCCATTTTTCCGTTTTTTCTATTTGTAATAGACTAACTTTGAGCAAAACTACTTGAAGTTTTTCTAATTGAAGTGCCACTAAAAGAAAAGTCATTTGATTTCTTCTTCTGATAAAGTCATTTTGTTTTTTAATTTACGACCTTGTTTAGTCTTCTTGACCCAATTTCCCCGCAAGCCACCAGTTGTAGTAAAGTAGGTGTTATTCTGTTCACCAGATGTAATAAAGTAACTTAAGGTGGTATTAATAGTGGGTGTTATTCTACCCGTGAAGGTGGTATGGGTACGGTCCTAAAGGGATTAAAACTAGGATAGCGTTCCCTTAGGTTTGGTCTGACTAATTATGTTGGCGTCCTACTGGTATAGTTAAGAAGCTTAAATAACGTTTTAGAGAGGTTTGGTATAATACGATTGCTTTTATTCATCTTCACACACAACGGTACAAGGTCTGGCTCTATTTATGCCACAGGGACTATTTGCCCCACAGAATAAACAAATACAATAGTACCATTACAAACTATAAGAGGTTAAGAAACTTAAGATATTCCAAGGTATTCTTAAAGAAATGGGCCAGAAGTCACCACAATAATTAAGTTAGAAAAGTTCATCGATACCATAAAACGTATCTTTCATGCCATAGGTCAACCACGTCTTTCTGAGCCTCAGAAGTACGTAAGCAAGGAAGTGGTTATTTCTCAATATCCTTGAATGCCCACATTCAAGGATAGTTTTACAAGATCTGTGGCATTTTAATGGTTAAATTTCACTTCTTATCATAGTAAAGTGGTATTTCTCAAACCCTTGATTTTATTTTACGTCATAAAAATTTTATTTCATATTAAATTAATTTCTGCTTACTTGGACAGGTTACCACAATATAAACATGTCAATCATTTACTATCGAGAAAATTCTTTACTCAAGTCTCTCGCAATACCTGAATGCTCCAAAAAATACCGAGAAAAAGATCTACTCTGGTGGAAGGTGACATAAGTAAGTAAAGAGTAATAAGTAAAACATGGAAAAATGGAAATATGATGCATTAATTTCGGTACCTTGATCAGCAATTCAGAGCAAAACAAGGTTCAACGTTGGATCTGGTTTACTCTATTAATTGAGACGGTGACTATTTAAACACTCTACACAAAATATACAACTATTACTTAATACTAGTTAATTCTAGTTACATTGGTCATTTGTTTTCGTTGCTAGTTAAACATATTCAAAAATTTAACATAAAGATTAAAACAAAGATAATTTTTGATTTAAAGCTAATTTCGAAACCAAAGACAAGTAGAAATAAAGTGCAAATAATAATTCAAACTTGAAACAAACATAAATCTATATTAATGAATAAATAATATCTAAACAAAAGGAAATTACAATGAACAATAAAATCAAACTTAAAATAAACAGAAATGACCACAAATAGGAGAAGGGCTCAAACTACTACAACTGCTACTAATAACTCACCGTGACACCAAGCCACATTTGGTCAACATATTTACGCAAGCTCCTCCTTCATCTGAATCTATCCAAAACCTCCCTCTTTAAACCCTCCCAGGAAGTTCTTATTTCCCTTAAATCTTTCCTTACGACATCTTCCAACCCCAACCTAGGACAACTTGCTCTTTGTTTAGCCCTCTACGGTTGGCCGAAAAGGACAATCCTTGGCAATCTGTCATAGTTCATCCACAGAACGTGTCCTAATCACCTTAATCTTTCTCTTATTATAGCCCTAGAAAATGAGATCGAACCACACTTTTTGTTCAATCAACCTTTTATAATACGGTAACTAAGTCGGGTAGCCAAAACAACCGTAAACGATTTCTTTGGAAAACATTAACAAATCTTAGTCTATTTTCCTTACCTATACTTCAGAACCATACTTGAACACTCTCATCACTGTAGCTTCCAATATTCTAATCTTGGTTCGCACACTTATCTTCATATTATTAGCAAAAAATTTTAACTGTGAAAAAAGACCCAGAGCCTCAGCTATTCCTCTTTTAACATTTTTTTTCCCACCTTCTTTACTAAATAATACTACTAAGTAAGTGAAGCTGCCCACTTGATTGATTTTTTCTCTACCTTGCATCATCTTTTCATCTTCACTTATTCCTAACCTTAGCGACTTAGTCTTCTTAACATTAATTTTAATACCTATTGTAGTACCCTGAACATGTCTTTAAGGAAAGACAGAGTGTCATCTGTGCTTCACTGAAAAAATAAAAGTCTTAAGGATATAAAAAAAAGTTATTTTAGTAGTTTTTTCTTTGTAAAACTAATATTTTTAAATATGCTGACAATTTCAGGAATTAAAATCAATATATATTAAACAATCAGTCTACTTGTTTAAGTGTTTTTCAGTAACTTTCGTAAACACGATGATTTTAATGTAGTTTTTGTTGTTCTTACGACAAATAAAAGAAACTGTTCGAAATAAAACTGTTTTCAGTAGAGCAAAAATGATGCTTGGTTCTTTAAACAGCTGAAGGAAAATTAGCTCTACTCCTGAGTTCACTAATTCAGTCTGTTTTAAGTTTGAATTTATAATTCATTGTAATTTCTATTTATTTTGGGTCTTATTTATTTTTTGACAGTGATTAATGTCCGATTTAAGTTTGAATTACTCTTTTAATTTATTTCGGCTCTTTATTTTTCTTTAAAGAGCTGATGTTTTGGAAAATACTCTTTAAAGTTAATTAATTCATAAATTAGCAAATTAGTAAAAATTAATTTCTAAATTAGTATTTTAGTATACAAATTAGTATATAATTTTTGTAAGTTTCAAAGGTTCATTGGATTTAAATTTTTTTTCCTTATTTTCTTTCTGTAAGAGCTTGATTTTTATGTTTGAACCAAACTCAATAAAGCATAATAGTAGCTCATATCCAATAATCTGTCGCAATAATTCCAATAAGTTCTGTTGAACGAATGGAAGGTTTTTAAATGCTTCTAGGAGGATCCGTTTCCACAAATAGACTTAATACAATAACATTCAAAACTAAGTCCTAATGATATATTGCATCCAGAGGCACTTATCGAAACCTATTACAGTTTATTGTTTACTTGTTTTGCCACAGAGCTCAATAAGTTGCAATTCGTTCTTATAAAAATAGAAAACTCCTGAACTTACTACCATAAGTAAATGACATTTTAATTACTTTAAAAATATATACTATTTTGTAAGATTTTCTCTGTAAAATTCATTATGATATTCAAACTGCATCCATTTAAAGGTTATTGACTTGTTTTTAGCTACAGTAAGTCCTATTGAACAGGGATAAAATTCCTGACAGAAATGCTAATTACGCATTTCGCATCGTTAGTGTGTTGCCAGATGGGCTTGTTTTCCACCCCGTGGGCTTGTTTTAGCCGTCAGGGGCGGGCTGAATTTCGGAGTGGGCGTGAGGGCCGTGGTGCGGGAAAATGGGCTTTTTTTGTAAAAAAAAAAATGGGCTTATTTCGGGCTTATTTTGACTGAAAGTTTGGAATCAGACAAAAATTACAAAATCACCGTGGCTCAGCCGTGGTTATGCACCAAATAGACGCTCCTTCAGCGCGTAGAATGCTTCCTATTCTGAAACGCTTCGCCATTAGGAATTTATTTCTGCATGGCTGAGATGGCTCTGCGTTAGGAGTCTTACAAGTTACAAAGAATTTTATTGCTGGTCAGATTAAGACAAGACTTGAATTTTATGCAGATCTATCCTTTTTTTTTATATATATTTGACAGATCTGGCCCAATCTTTTTGTGGCCTAGGCTTAGTGTAGAATTGGGACTGTTGCGAAAAAATCATGTCAAGAAAACAATTTATACTTTGTAATATGCAGATTTCCCTACTTGTAATGGTATATGCCTAGAGAAGGAAACATGTTAAGAAAACAATTCTTACTTGATAATTAATATACAGAAATAATTGTTGCTGATATCTTGCTTGTAGCCCTGCTATACATTACCCCCAAGCCATCCCCCTTAATTTGCAAATACATGGCTGAAATTCATCCATTGTACCAATAAATTTAATCAACCGTGACAAAAAGAAAACAACAGAAAACAAGTTTCTGATGGGAGGCAGAATGCATTGGAAATATCTAATTTGGGTTATATATTTGCACATTAGGGGAAGAAGCTAGGGATAAAGTATAGCTGAGATACATGCAATATGTGTTATCTACAATTATTCTGCATATTATGAATTTTTTTCTTAGCATATTTCCTTCTGCACATGTCCTTCTCTAGACTTGTAATTAACACTTTTTAACTGCAAGTTTATTATACTTTATCTACCCCCCTCCCCTAATGTGTAAATATACATGGGTGCCCATAGGCTGAATTATAGAAGGGGCTTACATGGTCTAATTAGCACTTCCAGTGCTTTATAATTAAAATCTCAAGACAAAATATCACAGGCAGCACAATAGTGCTGCCTAAGTTAAGAACAATGTGGGCACAATATATTGTTTTGTTTTTTAGACCAGGGTACTTCTTATAGAAAGAAATGTCCCCCCTCCCCCACGTCAATCACTTCTCCAGACACATCCAATCAAAATTTTGAGATAGCCATTTTGTTAAGCATAGTTTAAAGGTCCAGAAATTATGACTTTGAGAATGCCCCCCCCCCCACAACCCTCAGAGTAATAGTCCAAAGAGAATGTAACAACATCCTCAGTAATCAAATACAAGAAATATTTAGGCAGACATTGAACTCAATCAAAACAAAATATGAGCATGTGGACTTTCAAAAAGGTGATCTAGTCGATCTAGATTTTATCCTAGCTTCCCTTGAGTCTTAAATCTCTTAGTGCCTTGTGGATCTAAGTGCCTTTCTTTTTTGTTTTGTTTTTTTATCAGTCTGTATTATTTCATCTTGGGATTACGAAGGCTTTTGTATTAACCCAGTTCTCAAGTTTCTTTTTGAGGCCTAACTTTAATCATAAAGTTATCTTTAAATATTGTGTTGCAACTGCTTCTCAATAGTGATATTTATAGGGCTTGTGGAGTCAAAGAAACTGACCAAACAACCGATCTAGTCGATCTAGATAATATCCTAGCCTTCCTTGAGTCTTAAATCTCTTAGTGCCTTATGGAACTAAGTGCCTTTCTTTTTTCTTTTTTTTATCTGTCCATATTATTTCATCTTGTGATTACGAAGGCTTTTGTATTAACCCCGTTCTCACATTTTTTTTCAGGCCTTACTTTAATCATAAAGTTATCTTTAAATATTGTGTTGCAACTGCATTTCAATAGTGATATTTGAAGTCGAAAAAACTGACCAAACAACTGATCTAGTCGATCTAGATAATATCCTACCCTCCTTTGAGTCTTATATCTCTTAGTGCCTTATAAATTGAAGTGCCATTCTTTTTTGTTTTTGTTTTATATCTCTACTTATTATTTCATTTTGGGATTTACGAAGGCTTTTGTATTAACCCCGTTCTTACGTTTTTTTGAGGCCTTATTTTAATCATAAGGTTATCTTTAAATACTGTATTGCAACTTCTTTTCAATAGTGATATTCATAAGGCCACTAATGTCGAGTTGCTCGACGCATGAGCCTACAAAGCGTATGCAGCTTTTCAATAGTGATATTTATAAGGCTTGTGAAGTCGAAGAAACTGACCAAACAACCGATCTAGTCGATCTAGATAATATCCTAGCCTCCTTTGAGTCTTAAATCTCTTAGTGCCTTATGGAACTAAGTGCCTTTCTTTTTTCTTTTTTTTATCTGTTCATATTATTTCATCTTGTGATTACGAAGGCTTTTGTATTAACCCCGTTCTCACATTTTTTTCAGGCCTTACTTTAATCATAAAGTTATCTTTAAATATTGTGTTGCAACTGCTTTTCAATAGTGATATTTGAAGTCGAAAAAACTGACCAAACAACCGATCTAGTCGATCTAGATAATATCCTAGCCTCCTTTGAGTCTTATATCTCTTAGTGCCTTATGAATTTAAGTACCTTTCTTTTTTGTTTTTGTTTTATATCTGTACTTATTATTTCATTTTGGGATTTACGAAGGCTTTTGTATTAACCCCGTTCTTTCGTTTCTTTGAGGCCTTATTTTAATCATAAGGTTATCTTTAAATACTATATTGCAACTTCTTTTCAATAGTTATATTCATAAGGCCACTAATGTCGAGTTGCTCGACGCATGAGCCTACAAAGCGTATGCAGCTTTTCAATAGTGATATTTATAAGGCTTGTGAAGTCGAAGAAACTGACCAAACAACTGATCTAGTCGATCTAGATAATATCCTAGCTTCCTTTGAGTCTTAAATCTCTTAGTGCCTTATGGATCTAAGTGCCTTTCTTTTTTTGTTTTTTTAGTTGTCTGTATTATTTCATCTTGGAATTACGAAGGCTTTTGTATTAACCCAGTTCTCACGTTTCTTTTTGAGGCAATAATATAATCATAAAGTTATCTTTAAATATTGTGTTGCAACTGCTTTTCAATAGTTATATTTATAGGGCTTGTGAAGTTGAAGAAACTGACCAAACAACCGATCTAATCGATCTAGATAATATCCTAGCCTCCTTTGAATCTTAAATCTCCTAGTGCCTTATGGAACCTTGTGCCTTTCTTTTTTCTTTTTTTTATCTGTCCATATTATTTCATCTTGGGATTACGGAGACTTTTGTATTAACCCCGTTCTCACGATTTTTCAGGCCTCACTTTAATCATAAAGTTATCTTTAAATATTGTGTTCAACTGCTTTTCAATAGTGATATTTGAAGTCGAAGAAACTGGTCAAACAACCAATCTAGTCGATCTAGATAATATCCTAGCCTCCTCTGAGTCTTAAATCTCTTAGTGCCTTATGGATCTAAGTGCCTTTCTTTTTTGTTTTTGTTTTTATCTGTACTTATTATTTCATCTTGGGATTACGAAAGCTTTTGTATTGACCCCGTACTCACAATTTTTTTTTTGAGGCCCTACTTTAATCATAAGGTTATCTTTAAATATTGTGTTGCAATTGTACCAAATAACGTGTACCAAAATTTTTTATGCGATAATAAACCAAAGATATTGTATGTCTTCGGCTTGTGGTGGTTACTAGCGCATTCATTGGAATAAGTCATATTAAATTCTAAAAGTTAATAAAAAGAGTTCACAGCTGTTTAACCATTATGACGCATAAAACTGCAGCTAAAAACAGATGAATTTTGGTGGATCACATAAATCGTTGTTCTTCCGTGAAAGTGGAGCAGGATGAACAAAGGGTAAGCAAGCAAGGTAAAAGTAGAATTAGATTAGGGGCAAAACTTTTTCTGACTTTAGCACGAAAGAACTATTTTAGCACTATTTCATCATGTGTAGCACTGTAGCACGGGCTTCAATTTGCAGCACTTTCGTAATACAATTTTTAAATTTTGTCACTGATGAAATGATTAGGATTTTGAAAAAGGTTAAGGAATTAACAAAAAGTTTGGACCACATTTTTCCGTATTTGTTTTGAGAGATTTGTACGAAGTTTGATTTAACCAGGACCACCTTTTTTTGCCGTGTTTGTTTCAAAAGATTGGTGCTAAGTTTGAAATAACCGGACAAAAAAACTGATCTAGAACTAATCCAACTACACTTATCGGGCCGTGCGCGTGTCACGGCGCAAGCCGCGACACGCGCAAAATTTTTTTTTTACTTTAGCACCGAAAATTGTTGTGAAACACACAAATTTGGGCAATTTTAGAACTTTATGAACTGAGCATGATGGCAGTCTTGGTTTTCAAAGGCTCGGGCGTATTTTGGCTTATTTTTCAAAGACTCGGGCTTGTTTTTTATTTGACTTTATGGCAACCCTGCATCGTTATATGAATTTTGAAAACGTGAAAAGCTCTTCCAAACAACGAACCCAGCGTTGCCAGATTGGCTTATTTTACGCCAAACTGGCTTATTTTGTTGGCAACTGGCGTGAAAATTTTTGGAACTGGCTTGTGGCTTAAAACTTGGCTATTTTTATTTTGAACTGGCTTATTTTTTGGCGTGATTTACTTTTTCGGGAAGAATTTATATTTTTCGGCAATCATCCGATTCTCGAACGAACGAACGAACGAATGCTCACGAAAGGTCAAAATCACGTTTTAACTCTATAGTCAAAATACGAATCTAACCGCGGCAGTGCGGTGAAGTTTTCAAATCCTAAGAGACACGTGGCTTCGTAACAACAGCATAAAAACCATTAGCCATTAAGTCATGGGGTTGAACTACAGCTGAAGGTACAGTATATTAGCTGTTACTTGTTAGTAGAATAACGCCAGGAATCAACCTCATAACAGACATGTCTATAAGATCTACAGATCCTGTTTAGCTGTTTAGTTCATGTGAGTCGTCCAGGAGTCGTCATGCTGCCGTCATGTACACTCTAGCTATTTTCTGTGGTTTGTATCTCTGTACAAACAGATTGGGTACACAGCCTAGCCCACTGGGTACACACCCCAATGCATTGGGTACTGCCCCCAATATATTGGGTACCCCCATACCCGTTTTCACTTTTCGTCTAGGCCTATTCTGAGAAAATACATTTAATCATATTTGAGGTTTTCTTTGCATCACTTCAGTTTAAATATGCTCAAAGGAAGAAGCAAACTGGTCATGGGTTTTCTCAGAATACATGCAAAAGTGGAAATTGGTATGGGGCAGTTAGGGATATTAATTGTTTTATGTACTACCATCAA
>JAQQPU010019307.1:0-11918 GCA_029168905.1 Artemia sp. Kazakhstan ARC1039
TATATATAGAGTAAAGCAATATCGAATAAAGCAATCTCCCTTTTTCTTTTTGGTTCAACTACAATTTCCTAAGGACATTTTTACCTTTCATATATCTCCAAAGTTTGATACCACACATCTCTTGGCTGCTTCAATCTATCACATACAGCGTAAATAAGCTTAGAAAGATCGTCAGTGTTGTAAAAACGTAATTGGTTTTTCTGCTGTTCGTCAGAGATTTGCTTCCATAAGGATACAATCCAGTCGTCAATGTAATCACCTAAATGAATTGCTCGGGACAATAATGGATACTAATCCCAAGCCTAGGTGAACAAAGTCTAAATTTTATTTAAGAAGCAATCGACCATTAAAAGAATTAATAAGTAGCTGCCCAAGAAGCTTTGAAGACAGACGGCTCTATAAATCAACATCCACGAATTTGACTAAATAATTCTAAAAAAAAAAAACTCAAAATCCAAGATCAATTTCTCTCATCAGAAAGAAATCGACCCATCTGATAGTTCTCCCCGGGGAAGGGAGGGGGTATAAACCCCAAACAGTCTTTAATCCTAGGTCAGTCTAATAAATCACCATCAAATCCCCATTCTACAGTTAGTAGTAAGTATGTATCGGATTTAGATCGAGTATCCAAACAAAATGGTAGTTTCTCTGTGCTTCAGCTTAATGTACAGGGCCTTTGTTCTTCATTTGATGAGTTGAAAAAAATAGTGCGTAGTGGCCACCCTGATTTTATTGGTCTTTGTGAGACTTTCCTTGATACGAAAAATGAACCTCTACTGCATCTCTCTGGGTACAAGATGGAATGTTTAAATCGAAGTAGGATGGCAAGAGGTGGCCTTGCTGTTTGTGTTTCGGAATGTCTTCCGTACTCTGTTAGACGTGACCTGTCAAGAAATGAAGAAGGAATTTTTGAATCCATATTTATTGAGATTAAAACCCAATCTAAAACTTTGATTGTTGGTAATATATACCGGTCTCCTACTAGGTCTGTTCCCTCTTTCCTTCAGATTCTTGATGAGGTTTTGGAAACAATCCAACTTCATCCATGTGAACTTGTCGTTATGGGTGACTTCAACCTTAATTTGTGTGACCGGAGGTCATCCTCATCCTTGGATTTTCTTTCAACGATGCTCGCTTGTGGAACATTACCTTCTGCATTCATTCCAACTCGCATTACTAACACTACTGCTTCTCTGCTTGATAATATTTTTTCACTGTTGACCTTGGTGCAAAATTTTGTGTTGACGAGTGATATCTCTGACCATTTTCCTGTTTTTTCCACGTATGATTTTTCCGATGCGCTGCCAAGGAGGAACCAAGGAGCTGGTTTCTCCTCTTTAAAATTTAATGATCAGGGTTTGCATCTTCTTAGGTCACGGTTGCCGGGTTGTTTGCGGAGTATTTCTGAAAATAAATCTGATATAGATTCTTTGTTTAATTATTTTTATGATCTTTGAATGAAGTTACCTTGGATACATGTGTTGCGCCCCAGTCGAATCCGGCATCGAAAAGAACCACCCCTTTGAATCCTTGGATGACTCCGGGACTCCTTAAAAGTTGGAGGAAGAAAACATGTTCCAACTTAAAAGTTGGAACATGGCAAGTAATCAATTCTGTAATCAGGCCATCTTCTCTGCCTCCTTCTGCCCCTTCAAGTATTGTGATTGAAGGCGAAAATGTAGATGGTGAGCTAAAAGTTCAAGAAGCGTTTACTTCCTATTTTGCTAATATCGGCAAAACTACAGCCTCTTCTGTAACTTCTTCTTCTCTACCTGACTTTAGGTCTTACCTTGGACCGCCTTGTCCTAAATAAATGGCATTGGAACCTGCCTCTGAAGCTGAAATAGCCAGAATTTCAATGGTTTGAGGGGTTTTTCATCTTCTGGCCCAGACCGTACTCCGACTAAGGTTGTAAAGTTCATTCTTCCTGTCATCATTTCTGCCTCACGAGACTTATCAATCTTTCCTTTGAAAATGGTGTTTTCCCAAGTGCTTTAAAGCGTGCTCGCGTTATTATTCTTTTTATAGGTGGATCAAGGAATGATCCTGCAAATTATCGTCCCATATCCCTTTCATCAGTGTTTAGTAAAATATTTGAAAAAGCTATGCTTTCTCGACTTCTTAATTTTCTTAATTCTAAACCCTTTTTTTTATGATATTCAGTTTGGTTTTAGGGAGAAGCACTCAACTGAGCATGCAAGCGCAACTCTTTTGAATTATTTACATTCAGTTCTTGACTCTGGTCTGATTACCTGCTGCTCTTTTTCTTGATGTACGAAAAACATTCGTCTCATTAACACACAAGATTCTTCTTTGGAAACTGTCCCATATTGGTATAAGAGGGAATGCTTATTCTTGGTTTCTATCATATTTATCTGGTCAAGTCATCTCGGTTGATCCACACTTTTCTAACCCTTCGGGAATAGAGTTTTGTGTTCCACAAAGATATGTTATTGGGCCGATACTCTTTTTAATCTACGTCAATGACCTTATTAATGCGGTTCAAAATTTAAAACCTACCATTTGCTGTCGTCTTTGTCAACCAGCATCCGTCACTAATTGTGACAGGAGTTCGTCCTTACCGGATGCACTTATTGCTTTTGCTGATGACAGTACTCTTGGCACAGCTGGTAGAACTGAGTCTGATCTTCGTTCAAAGGTAAATGCCCTTTTGAAAGAGTTATCCAAAGGTTTGATGTAAATTATCTTGCCTTAAATGTCGGGAAGTCATTCTTTCTAATTTTCTCCAGAGTTTCAAAGGCTGGCCCTGACTTAAATGAAATACACGTATCAAGAGGTTCTCTAAGTAGACCTAATGATCGTTAAGTTCGATTCTTAGGCATCTTGCTAGACGAAAATCTTTCCTTCAAGCATCATATTGACCTGATTAAAATGAAAGTCTCCAGGAGTTTTGGAATCCTTAGAAAGCTCAAACACAAATTTCCAGGGTCGATTCTTAGAATCTTGTTCTACAGCCTAATTCAGTCTTATGTTTCATATTGTTCTGTTATTTGGATGTCAACTTTTCCCTGTCTCTGACACCAATTTCAAAACTTTATGATAAATCAAGGACTCTTATTAAGGAAACTAACCGATCTTCACTTAAAACCTTGCTTGATTTGAAATCTCTCTATTTTCTTTCTTGTTCTTCTTTCATCCTTTTACAGTTGCAAGGCCATCTTCCTGCTGCTCTATGTAATAATATATCTTTTGTTTCTGATCAATCGACTTATCATCTCCGCACTTCCAGCAATTTACACATTCTTCATACTCCATCAGTGAGGTCTGACTTCAACCCTCTGACAAATTGCAACGGGACTTGGAACACGCTCCCTGTGTCTGCATGAAGCTGCCACTCGTTTGTTATGTTCAAAAATTATGTTAGAGATTTTCTAGCTAGTAATTAAGTTTTTTTCCGGTTTCCCTTGGAGCTGATGTCTCTGGATTGAGTTGGATATTTATTTGAGTTGGTGAATTCATGTGTTATCCCCTGCCTAGCTTTTCATTCTGGGGATTATTAAGGTGAGCGACTGAATTTTTTTTTTGGGGGGGGGGGGGTTGGATTTTGTTTATAATTTTTTTTTGTGATGGTATTTTGCTTCTCCCCTGATCTTTCCCGGCCATGGAGCTTATGGGGGAGATTTTGTTGATGTAGTTTTTTGTTTATGATTTTTAATGTTAAATAAAGAACTCACTCACTCAAAACTATTCATGGATATGTTTCAACGTTTTATGGTTAAATTTCACCATTTTTCTTTGTGTACCAATATATTTATAGGTAAAACTCAGAGGTATTAGAACAAAAAAGACATTTGATTAATATTTGACTTCCACCATATTCAAATTTGATTTTCTCAGCGTTTACAATATACATCTGACGTCTTTGAGCGTTTTCAGCAGATTCGATTAAAAGACTTGATGCGAGGGATCGGTACAACGGTCCATAGCTTAGAGATCCCTGATAGGCCTATAACTTGGGTTCTTATTGATGCATTCGTTTTTACACAACTAATGCCAAAAAAATACTGATTTATTTGCATTAAATTTAGCTGTTCAGTACATCTAAACGCTTGCAGAGGAAAAAATGAAAAAAAGCACAATGTTAAGAAAAAATAAACTAGACAATGTTGCTTTAAGTGGTCTTCCTTTTTTAAGGAGAGAAATACTAGAGAGAAAACTTACTGAATCGCGTTGAAGTACTGAAGCAGTAGTAAGAGTAATAATCAAATAGTACTGAAGGCAGGATAGTATATTACTTAACAGTCCTAAAGGCAGATGAATGTTCGCGAACTTTCCAGGGACTTTAACTGAGGGAGGACAACCCTCTCCTAGATTCATAAATATACCTCTTTTGGCATTTCTATGAAAAAATTGCCCAACCCCCAGATTAATACCCTCCTTGCCCCATTCCCCCTCCTAAATTCCCGTGAACCAACAACCGGAATTATATCACGTGACAAAGGAATCATATAGCATTCCGATATTTAGTTATTTATTTTTATTTTTTTTGCATTGGTTGCCAGTTTTTTAGTTGTTGTGCTTTTGTTATGATTTTCTTGCTTTTTTTTGTTTTTTTTTATGGACTTCGAAATTCGAATTCGGCCCTACAGGGCTTGTGATAGTAATTTCTCGAAATAAATATCTATCTATATACCCCACAAGTTCATATTTGTTTTTTTTTTATACATGATGATGCCAAATTACAGGCAACTAAATTTTCAGTCAAGGCTCGAGTATAACAAAGGTGTGCTGCAATACTGGAATTATTCAATTGTTTCATGGGCCACCAGACAAAGAGACACCTTGACCACAGTAATTCAATCCTTGTCTAAGAGAATTTTGAAGGTTTGTCCTCAAACCGTTTGGGACAAGATCAGAATTATTTTATTGACAGAAAGATACCAAAAGTCAGGCTCACGATATTTTAGAAGTTACCACCCAGGATGTCAAATTAATCTATAACTTCACTTACCTAGGGTTAATAGTTTGCTCTGATGGTTCACTAAATTTTGATATTACAACCCCCGTTTCCAAGGTGTGAGATCTGTTTTCTCCCTTCTTTAAAAGGATTTGGTATCAGCCCTGCATTTCTTGAGCAACTAAGAACCAAATATATACGCTAATGCCTCAGTCGCTAGCATGATAAATATGCACGCCTGAGACACGATCGTTGAAGCGCTTGTTATGATAAGGATAGAGTGACAGAAAGGATAGATTGGCAGTAGGATTGACTTAGAACTTCTGAAGTGTTGTGTCTTACCAAAGCAGCTCCATTCACAAGAGCCCATCTCAACATGTTACCTCTGTTGGTAAGGCCATATTACGCGTGTTCCAGAGCATGCTCCAATAAGGGTGATCTACGACTTCAATCAAGATAGAACAAGTATGCCAAGAAGCAAAAGCAGAATCATGAGATCCACTCAAAAGACGCGCACTTACCTAGACGCGCACTCATACAGACCAAAGACAATGAACGATGCCTAAACCCCTCAACGTCAATGGTCTATCATAAAAAAAGGAGGACCCACTGAAGCACAAGAGAATAAATACCTCAAATAATGTCGAAACATTAATTAATCATATCATAAAAGCCTGCTGGGCAGGAATTTGAAGCCTAGGAAGGAAGGCAATGGAGACAAAAAGTTATTTAGTGAACTCGGTCAAGCCATCTATCATGTGCATTACTGAGACCAATCTAAACCAAGAAATTCAGAGCAGTGAGGTTGCCATACAGGGATACACGCTCCTCAGGCGGGATCGAGAGCGTACTGACGGCACTAAATACGGAGGAGGAGGTGTCGCTGTTTATATACAGAGCCATATACCTTATTCATGCCTGAACATACCAGATTCAGCAGGCGAAGAAGCTCTGTGGGTCAGGGTGACCCTCCCAAATAAATCCGTGATTGTCGGTACCGTGTATAACCCTCCGAATTACCAGATTACCAGCTACCTTGAAATCTCCCTTGAATATATTCGGGGCAAGTACGCTAAGTCTGCCATTATCCTTCATGGAGACTTCAACGTCCATCATAGCGTGTGGGTTCGCAGCAAAAATACTGATAGGGAAGGGTCGGACTTGTATGATCTATCTCTCTCTTACGGGCTGGAACTACTTGTCGATTTCGACACGTATCACGGCCCAAACGGATCATCTCGTCTTGACCTATTCCTTACAGATCACCCTGACTCCTCTAAGGTAGACGCTCATGCTTTCACCAGTTACCACGTTGCCGTCGTTGCACGTGGAAACCTACGTATTCCGCCTCCAGTAACGCATGAACGAACAATCTGGCTATACAAAAGATGTGATTGGGACGGTTTGAGAAACACTCTTTTTTCTCAGCAGTGGAGAGCCTTCCTCCTGGAAGGCCCAGAGAAAGCTGCAGATAAGTACCAGCAGGCCATAGTTAACTCTGTCGAAAAGCATATCCCTTCAAAGCAGATCCAGGTGTCCAGTAAGGACAAACCATAGTTCAACGCCCATTGTAAAAAGACAATCCGAGCAAAGCAAAAGGTACACAAGCGATGGCTACTTTCGAAGAGCGAAGAGGACAGAATTGCATTCATAAATGCGCGCAAAGATGCAGTTCGAGCGATTCGGCAGTCCCGGGTTCAGTATAAGGAGAAATTCGCCACCAAGCTTCAAATTGCTTCGGCAAAGAGTTGGTGGAAAATTGTCAAGGAGGCTTTACTGTCGTCCAAGGGAACCGCAATTCCTTCTCTCCAGAGTAAGGGACAGTAGTACAAGATCCACAGGCAAAGGCTGAAGCTCTTGCTAAGGCTTTTGCCGAATTCTCGAATCTAGACGATGACGGTAGAGAAGTGCCAAAATTCTCCGACCGAACCGACACTGTCCTGGAACGCGTGAATTTTTCTGCTCCCAAGATCCTTCGCATTCTGCAACATCTGGATGTGACCAAAGCCACGGGTCCTGACAACATACCAAATGTTGTCCTCAAGTCCTGCAGTGCCGAACTGGCTGGACCCTTGTCATTGCTTTTCCGGCTGTGCTTTTGCCCCGGAACCTTCCCACGAACATGGAAGTCCGCCCATGTTATACCTACTCTAAAGCCAGAAGGCGATCCAACGAGCGTGGGCTCCTACAGGCCTATTAGCCTTCTCTACTGCGTTGGCAAAGTCTACGAGAGCGTCTCCAATAAAACACTTCATCAGTACCTGGAATCAAATGACCTTCTAGGCGATCGCCAATATGGTTCCGCCGGAAACGCTCAACATTAGACTGCCTAGTGGCCCAGTATCAGGAGTGGATAGAACTACTGGCAATGGGATACGACATCAGGCTACTATCCTTCGACATTGCGAAAGCTTTTGACAGAGTATGGCGCCGTGGCCTGCTAAAGAAACTCTATGTGTATGGTGTTCGTGGATGTCTGTTAAAAGTGATTGAGAGCTTTCTTTCCGATCGTTCACTGCGGGTTGTCCTTGACGGGTTTATTTCCCGCGAATATCCAGTGAAAGCAGGGGTACCCTAGGGCAGTGTCTTGGGACCTACGCTCTTCCTTATCTACATAAACGACATGGGAGATAACCTCGCAAACCCTCTGCATCACTTTGCCGACGATACCACGACACACTCAGCCGT
The DNA here is from genome assembly GCA_029168905.1 of Artemia sp. Kazakhstan ARC1039. Classification (NCBI taxonomy): domain Eukaryota; kingdom Metazoa; phylum Arthropoda; class Branchiopoda; order Anostraca; family Artemiidae; genus Artemia; species Artemia sp. Kazakhstan ARC1039. Next base: position 7,607 of record JAQQPU010019307.1, read on the forward strand.
CCCTAAACACGAAGACACAACACAAGCCTCCCTTTCCCTACAGATGGATCTTTTGAAAATTGAAAAGTGGTCTGATGCATGGATGATCAACTTCAATGCATCAAAAACAAAGGAGCTTCTAATTACCCGATCAAAGGTGCCACGTGAACACCCATGTTTCATCTTCAAAAATGAAGCTATAAAGAGAGTCGACGAGCTTCGTATACTGGGGATTCATTTCTCCACCGATCTCTCTTGGAACAACTACCTTGATCGGGTGAGAACCTCCTGCGCAAGAAAGCTGGGAGTTACTCTTCGCTGCAAAAACCTTCTTCCATCAAGCTCGATCATCCCACTCTACAAGTCTTGCATCAGACCCATAGCTGAATATGGATGCCCGCTATTTGCTGGTGCTCCGAAAACGCTGTTGGCACCACTTCAGAAGATCCAGAATAGAGCAATTAGGGCGGGCTGCGCCTCTACACAAGAATTGCTCCAGCCTCTAAATGAAAGGTTTGATGTGGCGTCGATGGCTGTTTTCTACAAGTACATGAATTCGCCTCCCTCAGACGAGCTCTCTCAAATTGTGCCCCCCTTTGTCCAGCCGACAAGGCAGACACGAAGGCACACAGCTCGGTCCAATTACCTAAAGGAGGATACGCCGAAAACCGAGTACTTGAGGAACAGCTTCATCCGACGTTGCACTTCTATCTGGAACGATCATCCTGGGGATATTATCCCTGCAAATCCCTCTGTTGACACCTTCAAAAGAAGGTTCAATAGACATTTAAAACCTCGAGGCCATTGAATGAGATAAATGAATAGCGGCATATCAGATACTTTGAAGTACACGGCGCCGTGAATATTGGAATAAAAAAAAAAAAAAAAAAAAAAAAAAAAAAAAAAAAAAAAAAAAAAATTAAGCGCCAATCTATGCGTCAAACAGCCTATCTTTGAAGTCTGGAGCTGCAACCTTTACCTTTACTAATCTACGTATCTTCTTAACCTTATCCTTATCTGTAAGATTAAATGGAAAAGAGATTAAAGTATTCTATTAAGAAATGTGCTGGGACAACGGATTTATAGAATTTTAGAAAAAAAATGTCAAACTTAATGAAATACCTTTTCAAAGTTAATAGGTAAAAACTTAAAAGTTAACGAATGTACTAGAAAGAAAATAACAAAGCTCTGAACAGTATTTGTAAGCATCATAGAGGCCTTCCATAAGCATAGAAAACTGATTCATAGGCAAAAGATTTTCAAAGTATGAACCGAAAATAAAAATTAAACAAAAAAATAAAACACTCAGGTCTTAACACGAAAAAACAAAAACAAAAAAAAAAACCAAAATTACACTATGCTGATACCCTTCTATTAATACAATTACAACCTAGAAGTAATATATCCAGTTGGCCATTTTCAGTAGGCTATACTACTTAAAAAGGATAGTCCTTAAGCTCACTTTGTTAAAAAGTATAACTTAGTTAATGATAATTCTAGTTTCCCATGCTGATTCATATAATTTTGTTTTTTGCTGTTCTGTCTAGTTAAAGAGCATAGTTATGAAACTTGTCCTTTTAATAATGTCATTTTCCTAGTTTATTTATGGGGTTTATTACATCCCTTATTACTCCCAATTAAGCCTTTTGATGGGGAAACATTTTTTGCTACTTATAGGCAATTATCTATGACAAAAAGTTGGCAATTACTGGTGGCGGCTGTAGCCCCCTATACAATTGAATAATTTCTGTTTATGTTCAAAATTTACAACTATTATATTTACTGTTATTGTTAAATTTCTAAATTCATTCAAACAGACAAGTTTTATCTTCTTCTTTTTAGATTTTTGGAAACTGACATGCATGAGCACATCAGAATGATAGAAATCAGAGATGAAACAATTGTAACAGCATAGGAAAAATAAGCATACCATAATCCCTGTATTTCTTCCAGCTTAATGACTCATTCCAACTTTTCGAACCTAAAATCACAAGAAAAAAAAGTCAAATTTTGTGTCGATGTAAGCGTCAAAGTTCGAATTTCTTGAATGTCAACATTCACTGGCCACTATCCGAAATACCTTTTTTTTTCTCCTTAGATTTAGTCAGCGTTGCCAGTCAACTTTTTCAATTTAATCCAAGCTTTGAAGATGACAGGTTAGGTTAGATTAGGTAGCCTATGGTTAGCTTGAGGTTTTTAACCTGTTTCTGATATTTATAACCAAATATAACCTAATCTAACCTAACCTAACATAATCTAACCTAACTTTAACTTTTACCATCACAGCTTGCACAAGACTGAAAAAACTGACTCGAAAAGCTAATTGAATCCAAGTAAAGGAAAAAAAATCGGACATTAACCAGTAAATGTCGACATTAACCTGATTTCGGACATTCACGATAACTTTAACACAAATGATTTATGCACCAGCTGAAAACTATTATACCTGCTGTTTTTTTATACCATGGGTTCAAGCTTGTGAACTCTATTCTGCTGCAACTATCATTGAAATTACTATAAGTCTGGAGAAGACGAAGGCTCTACATTCATTTTAACTGCCAAAGTTTCACCTTACAAATTTAATATGTATAGAAATGAGCATGTTTATTAATGAGCTCTGTCTGCCTTGGAAGCCTACTTTTTTCAACAGATAACAGCAGTAGCAACACAAAAGGAGACATGCTATTGAAGATCCTTTCAGAGATCAACGTCGCTCTTCAAAAACGAGTATATTTGAAAAAAAAATTATGGCTACAGTTGTTCCCCGCCACGGTTGATGGCCCAAGTTGAGTGGCTTACGGGCATGCTACCAAAAGATAAAGTATGCTATTTAGCCCAAGATGTTAATATAATCTTTGAAAATTGCGTGAATACCCGTTTTCCAAATTATGTACATGTCTACACAGACAGTTCTGTTAAAGATTCAAAAGCTTGGGCAAGTGCCTGTATCCCAGACCTAAACTTGAATATTTATGCCCCCCCCCTTCGAAGTCATTCATCAGTACTTTCGGCTGAATTATATGCAGTACGACTTGCATTAAATGCCTTAATTGATTTGAAGACCCCTTCAAGGAACATTCTGTTCCTGTCAAGCTCTCTTTCTTCAATCCATCTTCTTAGCCAAATAAATTATAATGCTGATGACCTTGACCTGAAAGGGATACGCCAAAAGATCATTTATATGTTTTCAACTGGGTATTCCATAGTATTTCTTCATATTCCAAGCCATAAAGAAATCAAATATAACGAAATGGTAGATAATTTTGCAAACAAGGCAGCAGATATCCCTCCCCCAAGAAATTTAAGGACCTTCAATTTTAGAGAGGTCGTTAGAGCCCGAACAAAAATTGCTTACCAACCTTTTGTGCATCCTCCTTTCAAATCTAAGGACTTTAATATGCTCTACTAGGGTAAAGGCACCGATGATTCGACAGTGCAATTTCGGAACCACTGTCGAAATTTTCCGTCAAAACGAGATAGCTCTGCTTAGCCGTGACTTAGAGCGCCATCTCTTGGAGCCGTCGTTATATTTCGACGGTGCAAAACGTGGACACTATATCTGGTACACCCAGATAAGAAAAGAACGTTTAATTCGGTCAGTTTCCTGTTTTCGACACAAAAGGAGCTCCCGACAATTTTTCAGGTATGTAATGTTCAAACTGTCATTACTTGGTTATTTATTGCAAGAAAAAGTTGGGATAAGCGCCAATGTGTCGAGATACATCTGATCTTCACTGAAGTGTAGCAACATTAGCTTTTTCTTGATAAAATTAAATGAAAATGGCGACGGAAATTGCACTGTCGAAACTAGGTTCCAAGTGTCGAAAATTCTTGTTCGATGTAGTTCGATGGAATACCAGGCGGACTAAAAATGTTCCTTCAGTCGCATTCAAAGCGTAAATATCGGCTTCTATCAAGGGATTTATTTCTTTGGTGAATATCTCGTAGTAACCTTGTAGAAATTTTGAACAGACAGCAACAGGCCCTGTCGAAATATAGGTGACTTTGTCGAAACTTCACTGAACATGTAGAACAGATGAGAAATAATAGGTTTCGAAATTCCAGAATCCACTGACGAAACCATAGCTGTCGAATTTACGGGTGCTTTCTGTGCAACGAGAGATTTTGATGATTATTATTCATAATAATAGCCTATTTCAGATGAAAGAACATTTTAACAAAAGGTTTTTTTTTTAAACTTAGAAGTTTTACTTACAGACACTGGATTTTTCCATCATCTGAGGAACTGCCGCTTGGCCTCATACCATGCAGGGGCGTAAATTGCTATGGAGCAGGGGGGGGGGGGGGGGGGGGGGGGGGGGGGGGGGGGGGG
>JAQQPU010019308.1:0-16594 GCA_029168905.1 Artemia sp. Kazakhstan ARC1039
TTTTATAACTTTATTAAATCAAATAATATTAACATTTTGATTACTAAATATCAGTATATGTATATTAAACTGACAATGCACATTCATTTGTATTTTTTTAGTAAAGTGCAAATTTTGTTCTGGCCTTGGGAAGGCATAGGGGTTTTGCGCCCAACTTATGCTAATTTCTGCTCGTGTTGAGTTTGGCTCGGTTAATTATTGTAATTTCGGTTCGTTTTGGGTTTCATTTATTTATCGATGCTGATTTGTGGTAGTTTCACGCTTGGTAGATTATTTGATTTTATTTTTGCTCATTTTTTGTTTAATGGAGTTCTTTACTTTTCTTTGAAAAACTTATTTCCTGGAAAAAGTTTTTTAAATTAATTTCTGTTCGTTTTATATTGACATAGTCTTTTCAGGACAAAAGAAAATAATACTTTAAATCTTTTCGTTTTTTAAGATTTTATAGTTTGGCCTGCTATTTGTATGCTGGAGAAAAATTTTCAGCAATTTTTAACAACATACACCCTTTTAAAGATCTGGACACAAATAGTACTGTTTAATTTAGTTTCATACCTCCTCTAGTTGACCTGAAAAGGAAAACTTGATACCATTCGCAAAAAAATCTGTTTACTTTCTTTGATAGCTTGGATACACTTGCGCTATTTTGATTTGGTTAAATTTTAAGAGCAGAAATGGGAGGGTTGGCGTGGAAGGGTGGGACCGGAAGGGGGATTAGTTGCCCTCAAATCACTTTCGGCTATTAAAAAGGGCATCAGCCCTTTCTATTTTCAATCGAATGAGCCCTTTTCGAAGTCCCCACGACAACTCCTTCGATACGAAGCTCCCTGGTCTAAACAACAACAACAACAAAAAATAATACATGATACCCACTTCGATCTTTACTATAAAAATTTCAAGCCTTCCAATCACTTTCGAATATTAAAAAGGGCACTAGGCCTTTTGATTTCCAATCGAATGAGCCCTTTTGGAAACGACAACGCTTTCTATAAACACCTTGTATACCCCCAGGGCATAACTTAAGACTCTTTCCCTGAGGGTTGTGGGGGAGTTTCCTCCTCTTTACTTAGTCCCCGTTTCTTGTCTCGTTCTCGAGTGTCCTCGTTCTTTACTTAGGCAGCGCGATCGTGCTGCCTATGATTTATACAACAACTTTCTATATAAACCTTATATGCCCCCAGGGTATAACTTACAAGCCTTGCACTGAGGGCTCTGAGGGGGTTATCATCCTAAAAGACCTAATTTCCAGAACGTTCAAGTACGTTGAACAAAATAGATATCTCAAAATTTTGATTGGATGTGTTTTGGATAATGGTGGGCGTGAGAGGAGCTTTAGTCGCTATCCAATCACTTTCAACTATTAAAAAAGGCACTAGCCCTTTCAATTTCCAATTCAATGAGCCCTTTTGAAGTTTCTACGACAACACTTCCAATAACAACTTTATATGACCCAGGGCATAACTTATAACCCTTGTCGTGAGGGCTGTGGGGGGAGGGGCTGTCATCCTTTAAAGACCTAATTTCCAAAACTTTCAACTACGTTGAATAAAATGGCTATCTAAAAATTTTGATTGGATGTGTTTGGGGAAAAGGGGGCGTGAGAGGGGGGTTAGTTGCCCTCAAATCACTTTCGACTATTAAAAAGGGTACTATCTCTTTGAATTTCAAATCGAATGAGCCCTTTTTCAAGTTTCTGCGACAAACATTTCAATAACAACCTTATATGCCCCCAGGGAATAACTTATAATTCTGGTCCTGAGGGTTGTGGGGGAGTGTCCTCCTCAAAAATATATTTTCTACCTGGAAATCAACTACGCTGAACAAAATGGCTATCTCAAAATTTTTATTGGATTTTTTGGAGGAATGATGGGCGTGGGGAGGGGGGGCTAGTTGCCCTCCAATCACTTTCGACTATTAAAAAGGGCACTAGCCCTTTGAATTTCCAATGGAATGAGCTTTTTTTGAAGTTTCTACGACAACGCCTTCTTTAAAACCTAATATGCCCCCAGGGCATAACTTAAAACCCTAGTCCTTAGGGCTTTGGGGGAGTGTCCTCTTCAAAAACATATTTTCGATCTTGAAATCAAATACGTTGAACAAAATGGCTATCTCAAAATTTTGATTGGATGTGTTTGGGGAAATGATGGGCGTGGGAGGGGGGGGCTAGTTGCCCTCCAATCCCTTTCGACTATTAAAAATGGCACTAACCCTTTGAATTACCAATCGAATGAGCCTTTTTTGAAGTTTCTACAACAACGCCTTCTATAAAAACCTTATATGCCCCCAGGGCATAACTTAAAACCCTTGCCCCGAGGGTTGTGGGTGAGTGTCCTCCTCAAAAACATGTTTTCTATCTTGAAATCAACTACGCTGAACAAAATGGCTATCTCAAAATTTTGATTAGATGTGTTTGGGGGAATGATGGGCGTGGGGGGGCTAGTTGCCCTCCAATCACTTTCGACTATTAGAAAGGGTACTAGCCCTTCGAATTTCCAATCGAATGAGCCTGTTTTGTAGTTTCTACGACAAGGCCTTCTGTAAAAACCTTATATGCCCCCAGGGCATAACTTAAAACCTTTGCCCTGAGGGTTGTGGGGGAGTTTCCTCCTCAAAAACATATTTTCTATCTGGAAATCAACTACGCTGAACAAAATGGCTATAACAAAATTTTTATTCGATGGGTTTGAGGGAATGATGGGCGTGGGGGTGGGCTAGTTGCCCTCCAATCACTTTCGACTAATAAAAAGGGCACTAGAACTCTCAATTTCCAATCGAATGAGCTTTTTTGAAGTTTCTACGACAATACCTTCTTTAAAACCTAATATGCCCCCAGGGCATAACTTAAAACCCTAGTCTTGAGGGCTGTGGGGGAGTGTCCTCCTCAAAAACATATTTTCTGTCTGGAAATCAACTACGTTGAACAAAATGGCTATCTCAAAATTTTGATTGGATGTGTTTGGGGAAATGATGGGCTGGGGGGGGGCTAGTTACCTTCCAATCCCTTTCGACTATTAAAAAGGGCACTAACCCTTTGAATTTCCAATCGAATGAGCCTTTTTTGAAGTTTCTACGACAACGCCTTCTATAAAAACCTTATATGCCCCCAGGGCATAACTTAAAACCCTTGCCCCGAGGTTTGTGAGTGAGTGTCCTCCTCAAAAACATATTTTCTATTTGGAAATCAACTACGCTGAACAAAATGGCTATCTCAAAATTTTTATTAGATGTGTTTGGGGGAATGATGGGCATGGGGGGGGGCTAGTTGCCCTCCAATCACTTTCGACTACGAAAAAGGGCACTAGAACTCTCAATTTCCAATCAAATGAGCCCTTTTTGAAGTTTCTATGATGACCCCTTGCATATGAAGTGCCCAGCTCTAAAGGAAAAAACAATAAATAGTACATTGTGCCAACATCGTTCTAATATGCCCTCAGGGCATAACTTAAAACCCTTGCCTTGAGGGTTGTAGGGGAGTGTCCTCTTCAAAAATATATTTTCTATCTGGAAACCAACTAAGCTGGACAAAATGGCTATATCAAAATTTTGATTCAATGTGTTTGGGGGAATGATGGGCGGTGGGGGGGCTAGTTGCCCTCCAACCACTTTCGACTATTAAAAAGGGCACTAGCCACTCCAATTTCCAATCGAATGAGCCCTTTTTGAAGTTTTTACGACAATTCCTTCGATACGAAGTGCCCGGCTGAAGAAAAAAAATACATTGTTCCCACATCGTTCTTTACTTAGGCAGCGCTAGCGCGCTGCCTATGGTTTATGGTCACCATGCCCTGAAACCCTTCAATGTCGATGTAAATGGAAATTAAACATCATTTGGGAAATTTGTTTTGTGTCATGGTAAATTCCATGTTTTTACTATGGACCGTACTATAACTTGAACCGTGCTTGCGATATATATGTATGGAAGGGCTCATATAGATAGAAGAAAGAACTTCACTTACCTTGGTAGCATTATTAGTAAAGATGGTGGGAGTAGTGAAGATTTAAAAAGTAGAATAGCCAAGACTCAGGGTGTTTTTTAGCATTTAATAAAAGCTTGGAAGAATAGGAGGATAAATCTTCGAACCAAGATTAGAGTAATGGAAGCTGCCATGATGACGGCGTTCAGTCATGATTTGTTCTGACACTTGGGTGCTTTGAAAGACGGAGGAGAATTTGTTAGATTTTACAGAAGGAACTGTTTACGAATAATTATGGGTACTCCTTCGGCTGACCGTATATCAAACAAGATCATTGGTGTTGTAAAAAATTCTCCGCCTTACGACATGAACGAGCTCCTTGCCGCCCTTTGATTTATAGAATAGGATATCAGGGTAAAAGTAGTAGAAACTAATATGGCAAATGTGTGTGTGTATGTATGTATGTATGTATAAATTGTGTGTGCGTTTTTTCTGTAAGCTGTTTAATAGAGTGATAAATGATATTAATGCACGTTGGTTGCCAATTTTTGAGCATGTGATTGTTTTTTAATATACTATTGTTTTTCAGAAGCCGAAGATGAGTGTTTAAGGACAGATATCTCATATTTATGCCATGATCAACTAGATATTAACGAAGATACTCTTTCATTTAACTCTACTGAGCCTAAGCTGGAATTTGATATTTACCAGCTTGATTCAGCAATCAATGATGATATTGGTATGTGTTCTGAGATGTAGAGATCAGCATAAACTATTGCTCATGAAATTATTTCTTTTAAATATGATTTATTGGCACTAAAGGGCTAGGCACACGTAGCTCATTTCGGGAACCGATTTAAGCAAGGGTGTATTCCACGTCGAGTGATTATAATTAATGAAGCTAAGAGGCGGGGCATAGTGACGGTTTTTTGGTGATTAATCATCATTAATTACGTTCTAGACAAGGAATGTACTAGGGCTTTAGAGCTTTAGGCATGTAATTAATCGTATTTAATGATTATCGTAAATTAATCATATATAATGATGATTAATCGCCGAAAAACGTCACTAAGCCCCGCCTCTTAGCATCAATCATTATAATCACTCGACGTGGAATATACCCTTGCTGAAATCGGTTCTTAAAATCAGCTATGTGTGCCTAGCCCTTAATTGCTGTAAAACTTTAATCCAAAGATTAATGAATGCCAAAGAGTTTTACACACTGATGGTGTCCCAAACCCTTTTACAAATCTTATCCTTGCTGCTCTACATCTGACTCTGTTTTAAGGGTATACAAGATGGCAAAATACTATACCTTTTTGATTTGTCCACATGCACTGTTTCAACTCCTATTACTGTCTGTGTTGTTATCTAAAATTAGGACTATATAGAACAGCTAAGAAAAATTGAAATCAATGGTATGGCTTTGTAAAAATAATATAGTTTTGAAGAAATAATAATTTTTTTATTTTATAAACGTGGTATAAAACATAAAAACTTGCACCAAAAAAACTTGTACAGGGTAAGTTATAAGATGCCCGATAAATGTTGAAATTTTTCAACTTCAGTAAATTGTTTGGCAGAGCAACTAGACTGACTATTTTGGATTCTAAATTACCATATTATGCAAGTAAATCTTTTCTGGTAACATCTTTGTGAATACAGAGTTAAGTTAATTCTTTTTAAGACTATGTTGGCTATGTATAACGTTTAACACAAAACGATAGTATATTTAAAAATAGTATATGCATATATATATATATATATATATATTTTTATGTTTTTCGTCAAATGTAGAGTTAAGTTACTTTGGGATATTAAGGGTTTTTACTAGGTTCGGCTTGTAAAGTGTATTTTACAATTGACCTGATGAAGAATAATTCAATTATTTGAAAACGTTTATTTTAATTAAAATTTAACTGTTTATTTACGTATTTCATATACAAAACTTAGAATAATTGCACAAGTAACTAAAGCAAAAAATATAATTAATGTAAAACATGAGTAACTGAAGTAAACTTTGTATCCACATATATTTTCTTTAGTGTGAAGAATCATGCTGTTTGTTGTCACATTACAATTTTCAATTTTGGAAGTAATGATGTAATGATATTTATTTTATTCTTAGATTATGTTTGATATCTAATCTGTTCCATAACCATAGTTGAGACCTATTCGAGCAGCTATGGTGTATATAATTGCACCATATCTATGGTGCATGTAAGTGCACCATACCTGAGAAGGCAGCTTTACACGTATAAATGGTTATGAAAGGTATTTGAAATTTTATTGTTCTTTGCTTATGTGTAGACATCGCAACCAGGTTCTACAATCTTTATTATCATGTTTGCACCCATTTTTAATGCTAGTTATGTATTAATACAGTGTGAATTAATACAATTATATAATACAGTTACGCATTACATATATAATACAATTATGTAATACAGGTATGCAGTAATACAATACATTGTATTAAATACAATGCCTTAATACTATGAAGGATATTAGAGCATTGTATTTTCGCTACTGTAAATACCTTTTATATCTGCCTCGTTGGCATACGCACTGAAAGATTATTCGAATGTATAGTGTTACTGATATATCGACATCTTGTAATAAGTTGGATACCAAGCTAAAAGAAGAAGCTTGCCTGCGGTTTGTTACTTTTCATCCTCTCGTGCCATTATTTTGATTTGTATTGTTGTTTTTTTATATCTAATGTTGTCGTAGGAAATTTTCCTTTGTATGTATTTTTTTCTAGGAAATATGTCCCACGAATAAGCTGTTTTTATCAAACAGTTCTTGATAACGAACGTAAAAAGGAGCGACGCGGCTCAATAGCAACCAAAACTCTAAAAAACGGAATTTTGGTACCAATAAATACATCAAAAGAATCGTTTTATTATGCTGATTCCAAATATATAAGTTTCATTAAGTTTAGTCTTACCTATCAAAGACTATGAATCTGAGAATAATTGCCTGATTTTCAAAAATGGGAGAAACACCCCCTAAAAGTCTTCTAATCTTAATCAAAATTACACCATCAGATTAAGCCTATCAGAGAACCCTACCGTGGAGGTTTCAACCTACTATCTACAAAATGTGAAATTTTGTATTTTTTGTCAGAAAAAAGATCACGGATGCGTTTTTTTTTCAGGTTGGATTGTATCAACCCAGTGGTCCTAGAACATCGGCATGGGGCTAATTTGAACGGAAATTAGAAGTTCTAGTGCCCTTTTTAAGTGACCAAAAATATTGGAAGGCAACTACCACTCTTCCCAAAATCTTTCGATCACAATTTTGAGATACCTATTTTGTTCAGCATAGTTGAAAGGCCCAATATGCCTTTGGTGATAACGTGATTCCTTTCAGCCCCTGGGAAGGTTTTTAAATTATGAAATTTGCCCATTGTTTACGTATAGTGTTTGTTATTGGGAAGTATGTACATATTTTTCGGGTGGGAAAGGGAGAACGAATTTTCTTCTAGGGTTTTTTTGCACAGGGAGAATTTTCTAGGGTTGGAACTTTTCTGGAGAAATTTTACACTGGGGGAATTCGCCAGAATTCCTATACGAAATTTTTCCTACATGTCTTGCTTTCTCTTTACCGACTGAATTTTACGCGTGGAGATGTTAAGAATGATTGTCTAGGGTAGATTTTTACTGGGATTGAATTATCCAGAGGATATTTCCGTGGTGAGGGGGAGATTTTTCCTTGGAGGTAAAGCCAGATTTCCTAGCGTTATATGAAAACAATCAGAAAAAAAACAAGTTTTTTCAACTGAAAGTAAGGAGCAACTACTACTACTCAACCTTTCTTTCATTATAGCCCTAGAGATTGGTATTGAACCACATTTTTCGTATAGCCTATTATTTGAAATACGGTCAGTCATCCGGGTACCCAGAACAATCCTAAAGCAATTTCTCTGGAAAACGTCTAGCAAATCTTCATCCGCCTTTCGGAGCGTCCATGCTTCAGAGCCATATTTGACCACTGTCATCACTGTAGCTTCTAATATTCTAATCTTCGTTTGCAGACTTATCTTCCTATTCTTCCAAACTTTTTTTAACTGTGAAAAAACACCCTGAGCCTTGGCTATTCTACTTTTAACATCTTCACTGCTCCCACCATCTTTACTAATAATACTACCAAGGTAAGTGAAGCTGTCCACCTGATCAATCTTTTCATTACCCAACCTCACCGTTTCATCTTCACTTATTCCTAGCCTTAGCGACTTAGTCTTCTTAACATTAATTTCTAAACCTATTCTAGCACCCTGAACTCACGAAACCTCTAAAACTTCATTCATTTTGCTCACACTTTCATCTAGGATGCTTAAATCATCAGCATAATCTAAGTCTAGGAGACTTTTTCCTCCCAGTTTGATTTCGTGGTCTCCCATTGCCTTTCCTGTGCTCCTTAAAACAAACTCCATCAAAATAATCCATATAAAGGGGGATAGAACACAACCCTGCTTAACTCCTGATTTAATACAAAACCAGCAGCTAACCTCATTTCCTACCTTAACCGCAGCAGTGTTATTCTCGTATATAGCACTAATCACTTTAATGTATTTGTCTGGTATACCATACAAAGATAAAACCTTTACTAAAGCTCTTCTATCAGCAGAATCGAACGCTTGCTCATAATCTATAAAACTGAGGACCAAAGGTGTTTGAAAACTCAGACACTTCTCAATTATTAGCCTAAGAGTGAAAATTTGGTCGACACATCCTCACCTTTTCTAAAAACCGCACTGTTCTTCTCTCAAAACTTTGTCTACGGCATCTCTCATTCTAAAAAGTATTGTATTACTAAGTAATTTACTACCTACAGAGCCCAGACAAATGCATCGATAATTACCACACTCATTTTAATCTTCTTTCTTATAAAGTGACTTAATTAAGGTTTTCCTAAAATCGTTAGGTACTTCCCCTTTTTCAAAAATCATATTCATAATCTTCAGTAACTTATTTCTAACCTCAGAGCCACCATATTTACGAAACTCATTTACCACCCTATCAGCACTTGGAGCCTTATTATTTTTTAATCCTTTTAGTACTGTTGCTAATTCCTCATCACAAAACAAATCTTCCTTCACATCCAAGGTATTACAAACTTTTTCATTTTGATCTATATCTTTTCCTGCAACTCTATCTCGGTTAAGCAAATTCTCAAGATGTTTGGCCCATCTCTCTTTAGTTTTTTCCTTATCGCTAATTGCGGCACTATTCCTTTCTTTAACTGGGCCAAGTCCGGACTGACTTCTCCCTCTCAATTTGTTAACATGCCAGTACAATATTTTACTATTATGCCGTCTAGCTGCATCTTCCAGATCCTCGGCAATTTTGTGCATGGCCTCCACTTCACACCTCATTAGTTCATATTTTGATGCTTTCTCCAGTGTCTTTACATTCCTTTTTATTTCATATGATCTATCACTCAGATAATTCTTGTACAAGTCCTTTCTCCTTTCTATTAAACATAAAGCGTTTTCACTAATATTCTTAGCTGCAGTTCTAGCTTTCTTCCCTAATACACCTTCAGCAACTTCAAAAATTATTTTTCTAAAATTATTCCAACAATCTTCCATATTATCAAATTTTAAACTCTCAAACTTAGTATTCAACTGTTCCTGGAAAGTTTCTCTTAAATTCTCATCCTGGAGTCTACCAAAATCATAACTTCCCGGGAGGTAGTTACCCTTCCGGTATTGCAGCTTTAAATTAACCCTTGACACTACTAGATGGTGGTATTTCGTTTTAACATCAATAACAGCACTCCTATATACCCTAGTATCTTGTATTGATCCTGCCAGTCTTCGGTTTACTATAACATAATCAATAATGTTTGCTGTCTTACCATCACGTGAATACCATGTTACCTTATGAGCCATTTTATGACCAAACACCGTATTGGTTATAACTAGATTGTTATACCTACAAAATTGCAAAAGTCTGTATCCATTACTGTTTTCTTTTCCTACACCAAATTTATCTAGGCTAGGATACCATCTATCTCTATTTCTACCGACCTGGGCGTTAAAATCTCCTAGTAAAAACACCATATTTCTACCTGAGACCCTGTCTATTTGCTCCTGTAACTGTAAGTAAAATTCATCTGAGTCACTAGTATCTCCGTCAGTCGGTTCTACAGGGGTGTATACTACTAAAACTGATACCCTGAACTTTTTAGTCATAAAATGAGCAGTTAGTGTTCTATTATTAATACCTTCCCAGCCTAAACAAGACTTAACAGCTTCCTTATTCATCATGAGCTCTACTCCCTGTCTATGTATCCCATCCTTCCTACCTGAGTAAACAAATTCTAATGTCACCTAATTTGACGCTTCCTACCCCTGGGATTTGAGTTTCTGAAAACTCCTAATAAATCCAGTTCGAATCGTCTGAATTCGTCAGTCAAACTGTCGATACGATAATCATTTTTTTAACGTCGTAACATTCCAAGTTCTAATTTTCATGTTCTTTAAATTATTGAAATTATTTTCGCCTCAGGAAAAGCAATGATCCCAGATACCAGTGCAGGATGGGAATCACATATCTTCTCAAGTCCACACCGAAGTGCTTAAGCCGGCGTAGAACCGGACAGCAAGAAGTCCCTGGGACCTCCATGAATGGAGGCTTTGTGCAATCCTGGGACCATCTTGGTCACAACATGATTTTCAGCACTTGGCGACGCTCTTCTATCAACAAGAGTCAAAATCCTGCACAAACAATCTCAAGCCTATTACCTCCGACTCATTATATATTCATGCCTACAAATATTACAAATAACTTTTTTTTTCTTTCAGCCCAAACTTATGTTTCGAAACGTTTCATTCTGAAAGCAATCGTAGGTTGCTATACAGAGCGAGGTGTTTAAGATCACTTTCTATTTCCTCGCATTATTCTGAAAGGCTCCACTCTTTGGTGGACGGGATTTGAGGTGGTTTACGAAATTGACGCATTTTTCCACAAAAAAAAACTTTTTATACGCAAACAAAATGAGTCTTGACCTCTCGATACTTGTCCCTTGGTCGGATTGCAATGCCTGATTGAGGGCAAAGCATCCGACATGTTTCTTTTTCTTCCCTAAATTCCTCTAGGTATACATTATGGAGTTTCTAGACTTTTGGCTTGCCCTACATGAAACACCTGTGACCCTTACTCTAAACAAGACAAATAATTGGGGTCACTGATTCACGGAGCATAAAAAAATAGTTTCGGTAATTCGTTTCATGATCGAACGAAGTTTTTTACAACATAGTGTCGGGTCGTGGCCAGGCTCTCAAGAATGCTGGGGGTGTACCATCTCTTTTTGGGAAGTATTATAGTTTACAGGGCCGTATCCAGAGGGAGGTTACATGGTTTGAACCCCCCCCCCCCCGAAATTTTTGTCTGACTCGTAAAATCCTAATAAAAAATGGATATAAACAAATTTTGTATGCGTTTTTGAGGGTTTTTTGTGTAACTCCCCCCCCCTGGAAAAAATTCTGGGTATGGTATTGATAGTTTATACTGGAGAAATCCTTTAAAAGTTACAAGCAGCTGTTAGGTTCCATGACAGAGAACCATCAAACGAAATTCAAAGGAAAAATACTGTGGACGCAACTCCGACGTTATGACAATTTAAAACTTTTTAACAATGTTAAAACAATGTCAATATCTTAATGTCTTTATTGTTGTCAGCTATTTTTGTTCTTAGTTTTTTGTTATTTATCTATGTAGTATAACAAATAATATCATTATTTTATTATGTTATTTAGATTAGTTTTGCAAATATTTGTCATTTTGAAACATAAGATAGTTTAAATGCATTGACATCTATTACTTTTTTGTTCATTTGTATTTAAAATTTTTATTCTTTGCTCTTAGATTATTCTCAATAGTTTTGTACTTGTCGTTTGGTTGAAATTCGCCTTCCATGTGTTGTTTAAATCTATCCATAAGACAATTTGAATGGTTTTTTCCTTTTTTCAGATATCGAATATCGTCAAACAGTCTCTATTAATCAGGCTCTGCAAGAAGACACTGTTTCTGAAATATACATGAAAGACGTACCATTTAAATGCAATTTGCATAGACATTGTAAATATTGCAAAGATGAAAGACAACATGAATGTAAAGTATGCCAAAAAGTCTTTTCTCAGAAGCGTAATCTAACGCAGCATATGAGAATCCACAGTGAGGAAAAACCACACGAATGCAAAATATGTAAAAAGCGCTTTGCTCACAAAGGTAAATTGACTCAACATTTGAGGACTCATAGTGGGACGAAACCATACGAATGTGAAGTATGTAAAAAGAGATTTTCTCAAAAAAGAAGTTTAACTCAGCATATAAGAATCTCCAGCGGAGAAAAACCGTACGAATGCAAAATTTGTAATAAAAACTTTACTGTAAAATATTATTTGACTCAACATATGATAATTCACAGTGGAGAACAACCTTACGAATGTGAAACATGCAAAAAGAAATTTTCTCTGAAAAATACGTTTACACTGCATATGAAAACTCATTCAACAGAAAAATCATATGAATGTGAAATATGTAACAAAAGTTTTACTCAAAAGTGTAATTTGACTAATCATTTGAGAATTCATAATGGTGAAAAACCATATGAATGCGAAATATGCAAAAAAACATTCGCACAGAGCTCGAATTTGACTCGGCACATGAAAATCCGCCACGGATAAAAGAAGAGTCTATTTTTATGATATGTCTGCCACCAATGTCACCATTGTGACCATTGGACATATCACCATTGGACAAATTGACAATGGTTGACATATCACGATTGGTCACCAATGTCACCAATGATGTGCGTTTGTTTTGGTTGGTTTATCCTTAGAAAAACTTTGACGTCTAAGAACGTCAAGCTACGTCTCGTGGTCTCATAACTTACTTAGGTTCTACATTCCTTTACAAGCTAGTTTATGTAATTATAAGCTTTGACTAAGTAATGGGGTTTTGTGCATATTTTATGTCTCTTTTTTGCATTAATTAATTAATTTTGCATTTTTTATATTAATTTCCAGTGATGATGGTTTATATGAAATCTTTTAAAACTCAGATAATACAACTCTGCCAATAAGCGTCAAGGGTTCATATAAATGTTCTGATTCATTCTAAATCGGTAATTTCATAACGAATATCCCAAAATTCCAACAGAGCTTATTAATTAAAAGAAATTGTTTTAAACTCGAGAGAATATTGGAAAGTCCTTTAGCATATCATTTGTGATTTAGTATAACCTAGTATTTTGTGTATCTTTGTTTCGCTTGTTGATCAAAATGCCTGCACCACTGTAAGGTAAGGTAAAACCACTATTATGAGAAAACGACCTGTGTGGCGCTGGATTTTTTTTTTTTTTCAAGAGGTACACCAAAAGTCAACGCTAACATTTTCCATTTGCTGTTCAATTTTCAAGTCATTTTAGTTTTGAAAACGTTCATCTTCACTTTGAAAATGAAACTAGAATATTTGAACTTGGATTTTTGGAAAGGACTCTAACGACGGAAAACATGACAGATGTCCATTTTAGGCCGCCTAATTTTGGGGGCTGTTCAGAAAAATCTGGGCTCGGTCCAAACACTCTAGGAGTGTTTCAGCTAAGTGTAATGTGGATCTGTAATAGTTGTTGATTGTACGGTGGTTGTATCCAATTCAAACATTTTGCTAGTCCCCACATCACGAATTATGAAGGAAGAAACGAGGCCAACGAACCAGCCATATATAATATATCATAAAAGTATTTAAATGCTGTCTAATCTACATAATTACTTAGCAATCAAACTAAGTAAACCTTAAATTATTGTAAGAGTACTTAGTTACATTTTCAAACTTTCTAATAGAAAACAGTGTTCTAATTTAAACTAATTTATCCTAATTAATTTGTCCTGATTAAAAATAGATCCAGAAAAATGTGATCCGTATTGCTGAAAACCCGTCCAAATTCTGGAAGTATAGCAAGCCTGCCAAAGCCCAACTTACCAGTTTGTCTGGAAAAAGTGGGTTTAATATTTCGCGAGTGAGTTCAGTGCACCCAGCAAAAGCACCCGGGAGTTTTTTGAAAAAAAAAACCATCTAGACCTTATTCTTTCAAATAAGATGAAATCTTACCTGTTTTTGTCGCCAAGTGCTGTGATTTCAAAATTAAAGATAAATTCTTCCTCTGGTGTTGATTCTATTTCAGCAAGGTACCTGCAACTTGCAGGTTCTTTAATTGAGCAATATCTAGCTTTACTGTTTCAGATGATGCTGGTCCATGGTGTAGTCCCTATGCAATTTTGTGTCTGACAAATATCTCCATTCCTGAAAAAGGGCAAAAAGGACGCTTTCTTGAGCAGTTCTTATCGCCCCGTTACCGTCTCGTGTACTACGCTTAAGCTCCTCGAGTCATTCCTGATAAGAGACATTGAAGAAAAGTCTTCAGCCAGCAATGCTTAGGTAGAGAGCACGCTCCCTTTCTACGTAGAAATGTGCTAAAGGATATTGAATACTGAAGTGGTTTTATTGACATTATGTGCGCTTGATGTCGCAAGAGTTTTTGACTCGTGTATATTTGCGTGGATTTAGCTTGAGGCCCATATGAAAGGTACTGATGCTGCGGTAATTTTTTGTCTAAGATATATGTATAGAAATCTGGAAGCTAAAACTAAAGATGGTAGTCTCCTATTTCAGATCCTATAAGGTGTACGCCAAGGGGCTTTGACTTCATCAGTTTTGTTCAATAATTGTATTACTGGTGCTCAAGACAGTGGCAAATCCAGGGGAGGGCGAGGGGGTACGCCCCCCTAACGTAGTCTAAAGTAGTGTAGTATGCTTAATTAACGCAAGTTCGCGCTAATTAAACGTGCTCCTAACGCAAGTTTACCGGATCAACCTATTTTGCCCCCCCCTAAAACAAATCCTGGATCCGCCCCTGGCTCAGGATAAGTTGAACTGTACATTTATCTTCAAAGGAGTTGATCTCTCACTTGTTACGTTTGTGGATGACTTACTGAACCTTCTCTACACTTTCCAAGGATGTTCTTCGACTTTTGAACTTCTCCAAGAAGAGAATGAGCATATTATTCTGAGTCTTAAAACTGATAAAACAGTTGTTCTACCATTTAACTATAAAGGAAATAAAAGTTCAATAATTCTATCTGTCTCGGAAGTTCCTTTGACTAGCAGCCTTGCTTACCTGGATATACCTATTGGAAGAAACCTGAAAGAAGCTGCAAACCTGACACTGAAAAATTATGCTAGCAAGATTTGGGCTGCGTATGCATCATGAGCTTCAAACGTTTTGTATCTGAGTAGAGTTCACCGTTCTCTGTTATATAATAGTATAGCAGTTCCTCACCTACTTGCTCTTGCTCATGTTTGGCTTTTTTTTTAACTGTGATAATTGAAAGCAAGTTCATCACCCTTATCTTAAATTTGCAGCGTATTTAATGGAACTGCAAACATGAACAAGTGACTCAGTTCTGCAGAGAAAGTATCGATTTGTAAATCCAACTGGGGTTTTTGAGAAGTGTATTCCGTGATTTTTATACTGAATGCCAGGAGTCTTTCCTGGAGTCTTTCCATCTTTGGAAAGACATCTTTGGAAAGATGGAAAGGAGTCTTTCCATCTTTGGTTATTTCTGTTTGTCCCGTGTTCGTATTTGTCAAAGCATGTTTGTCTTTTTGTTGTTTCTTTTTTGTTTTTCTTAGTTTTTACACTGTCTTTTCTGGGTCTTGCCCAGTTTTTTGTGACGGCTTTTAAATAAAATGATGATAATGACGAGTATCCTAATTAATATCTTAATTTAAACCTTATAAGATTTTAACAGTACCTGGATAAAACTGGGCAGTAATCAGAGGCCCAACTAAGTTGAATCTGCTATTTTCGCTTCATTATCATAATGGTATATTTCCTAGTGTATTGTTATACCATTGAAGACTTCGCATAAAATTTTGCAAATCTACAAACTAATTTCCAGAAATAATATTTAGTTGCTATAATATGAACGATTAGAAGATCTAAATTACGGTGACCATACTCCATACAAAAGACGCAAAAACCAATCCTGAAGACTTTTTAGTTAAGAAATTAGAGTTAGAAATCAACCTAAGATTCAACAGTTTCCTGAAGAGAAATCCGGGACCGACTAAGTAAAAATGAATAATCTTTGTTTGTAATACAAGAAATTACACATCCAGGTCCAAAGACTAAAGATGTGCTATTTTGAGCTTTGTACTCTGAAAAATGTACCAAGTTAACCTGAAAAGAAAGAAGGGTGAAATCTACGGAGACCATCAGCTTTTTATAAAATAAACGTTAAATGAGCATACTTTTGGCTTTTGTTTTAACAACGCATTAATATTTTATGAACAAACACGCGTAAAAAGGTCATGACTAGATTCAGTAGTTTTGTGAGATAAAACTTTTAAAGCATTTAACAAAGCATTAAAAAATATCAATATCTTGTGATCTGTTGGATCGTGAGGCATTCTTATGCGGGGCTTTCGCGGCGTCAATAAAGCTAATAAAGTTTTTAATGAAATTACGAACCATAAAGTTTGTCCCACTCTCACAAGCATTTCATCTTTTCTACGTTACAGTAATTTTTCATAGACAGTAAAGATTTTTAAATGGACTGCTTGTGAAATGGGAACTATCTGAAAGAGTTCTTTTGTGCCAAGAGT
>JAQQPU010019309.1:0-16592 GCA_029168905.1 Artemia sp. Kazakhstan ARC1039
ATTCACGAAAATTAAAGACGCTAGGCAATATCCAGTGCCCCCCCCCCGATATTTTTGTCTGATACGTTAAAACGTAACGCAATGTATTTAAACAAATTTTCGATGAGTTTTTTTAACCATTTTATAACCACCCCCTCCTCTCCAAACGAAATTATGGACGCGGTTCTCATGAGGAGAAGAGTATTTTTCATAATCCAGGGGGGGGGGAGTTCGTTGTTTTTTCAATTTCTTTAACAAAAAGACGAAAAAAAACAAGCCCGTTTTCAATAATAATGCCACAAAAAGACTTTCTTGAATCTGGAAGCGGGAATGCAGAACAAAATCATGCAGGAAAATACACCCCCCCCCCCATTGAAGCTACTGGTATTCTTCATCCATGCTACTTGATAATAATACAACTTGTACTGTGAGATTATAAAATTTGCTCCAAAGATTGACACAAAACCTTAATTTTTAATCACCCAAGCAAAATACACAGGAACAATGCAGTGAGACTTCATCAGGTAAATGATTACTTACTTTATTTTTGTTAGTATTTATCGTTTTTATAGGTCATTTACTTGAGTAATTCTATAATTCCATCTTTTTACTAACAATGTAGCCAGAACACTGTATTGAAGAATAGATGGCCTCAAAGTATAATTCCAGTTTTACTGTAGAATTTAAGTATAAACTTATTAAAGAACCCTAAGCTTTGAACCGTAGAAAAGCAATAGAAAATGTAACAAAAGTATAAGATGGACTCGAGCTAGAAAGACTTAGTAGAAACAAAGTAGTACGAGGGAATTTGCATTCCAAGATGGTAGTATCTTTTGATTTTTCAAGTGTAGAAGATCAATGTCTTAATGCAGTAATTTTGTGTATGGACTTGTGCTAATTTTGTTCAAATTTCTTGAGAAATGCTTTGCCATTTACTTTCTAGTCTAAATAAAGTACGTGGATATGCTGTAAGGATAACAAATCCAGTCATAGTTACTTTCTAAGACGAAACAAAAGAGGACTAAATGTAGCTTGAACCATGGCTCGCTTTTACACCATCTGAGGGCTTAAGAAATAAATACAAGAATCGTTTCCTTCCAATTTCGTATAGGCCCATGGGCCCCTCACAAAGTCTTCTTCCTCTGGAGAAAAAATGATTTCTATAAAATTTAGGACAGTTCTGCAGCAAGGCCTGCTATACAAACAAGGGCCAGGCCTGACCACACCAATTCCTTGTACCAAAATATCTTACAGAATGCACTTTAATCATCAACTAAATTCTTCATTGAAAGATTCTAATATATGGACCAAGGAATCAATAGTTAAACTGTCAGAATGCCATACTTCTGACTCCCAGAATGTATCAACGAAGAAAAAACTTTGAGATGGTAAATCACAGGGTTATTGTGTTATTTGCATTTAGGCTCCAGGCACCTCCTTCCTCACAGACCGTTTTTTCTTGGTTCTCGTTCTCCCTTAACATGGAGAATTGCCTATTGGTTCTCTTTTCGCTTCACACAGAGCATTGTCTCTTGAATGGCGTTTTCCCGCCAGACAAAGTATTTTGTCTAGAAACAAGATAAGGAACCGAAGAGACTAAAATCTTTGATGGTATTAGGCTAAAAACCCATGGAATCCCCAAATAAAAGGATTTGCCTGTATAAGATCTCAAAACTCCTCATTTTAGAGAAACCTCCTAAACTGGAATGGAAATACTGTTCCTAGACGAAGAAGGAATAAGAGCCCTAAGAGAATGGGGAGTCAAGAGCACCTAGGAGTTGGCTCGTTTTTGCACTGAACCAAGAGTGCCTTCGATCCCTCCTTACCCGCTTAAAATTAGCTTCCCCGGATGTAATCTGCAAAAGATAACAACAAATACTTAGCCGGTAACTTGTCAACTGAAAAGCTGTATGGAACTAGGCGAATAACAACACTAATCATGTCTACTTCACTATAAACATAGTTTATTTACAAACTCATGAAAAGTATGCCACATTTCACAATTACTGTCCCTTTTCGCTACGGAAATCTTTAGTAAAAGGCGAAAATTAACTCGATATGAGGAGAGGCCAGAGCTATGAAAATTGCTAGATTTGAATTGAGTATATAAGAATAAATCCTAGTAAATTCTTTTCGATTTTTTAACAAGGTTCGAAAGCAATAAGGAATTCAATTTTCAATCAAGTAAATACTGGCAAAACAATCCTATGATGAGAAAACATATTCAATCAGCAGCAATTCCTGTGCAATTTTAATTGCATATGTACTAAAACTACATTCGCAGAAAATAACATAAATATTCAGTAATCAGGCTCAAAATAATTGTAATGTAACTGAGCGGTCGATCAATTGTTGTAGCCAAAGGCCCCCCTGTTTAAATATTCCGAGAAGCTTGGCGGTACTGAAGGAATTTTTAGCTTGATATGTTGCCAATGCAATTGACTTGATGAAATGTGTGGGGACCAAAGGCATTTCCCTTTTTAAGACTAGCCTTTGTGACTTAATCTAAATTTCAGCAATTTGATTCGATTCCTAATTCAATTAAAAAATCGGTATTGAATAATTACAGAGTATTTAAAAAAAAATGCATCTGGAATCTATAGAGTATATGCTCAACTCTACTTCAACAAGAAAAAATAATTTTTTCAAGGGGCCCAATGATCAATTTTACATGTTTTTTCTTTCAAATAATAAATATATGACATACAAAAGGGGCCCAAACGGCAAAACTTTACAGTGTGTGGACAGGGGTCCGCGCAAACGCAGTCCCCCACTACCAAAACTTACACTGTTTAGTTACCCCCTTTTTGGCTAATCAAAGGGGTTAGCCTGTCCGAATTAAAACGGAATGGCCTCACCCTTGGAGCACCTCCTTCATGATCAAGGCACCTCCCCAGCTGGGTAAGTATGTCTTGTTAAATATATTAGTTAAAAGTATTAGTAAACATTTTACTAATATGTTTTGACAAAAATCTGGTTGCATTGAATGCCACTCAGAAGCTCCGATTTATTAAACAGATGCAGGTTTACAAAACTTTTTCAAATCAGTGAGTCAAGACTCTAAATTATTTTTGAAAATAGCCAATGCCCCATGTCATTTTCGTATGCAAACGTCTTAATCCTGTGAATGCAAGTTTGCCTTTGTGAGACAAGAAAATCAGGGGTTTCTCACTCTGTTATCAATATGACTGAAAAGTCGATACTTTAATTTCTGAGAACCCAGGGGCCGTTCTACTGATTATGCCAATTATTTTCTCGTTAACAACCAAAGGGGGCTTTAGTCATTACTACTACACAGTCCTCAGGGTAAGGGCTGTAAGTTATGCCCTGGGGGCAAATAAGGTCTTTATTGATGGTTTTGTCATTGAAATTTAAAAAAGGGCTCATTCGATTGGAAATTCAAAGGGCTAATGCACTTTTTAATAGCCAAAAGTGATTTGAGGGCAACTAACCCCCTCTCACGCCTACCATTTCCCCAAACACACCCAATCAAAATTTTTAGATAGCCATTTTGTTCAACGTAGTTAAAAGTTTTAGAAACTAGGTCTTTGAGGATGATAACCCCCTCAGAGCCCTCGGGGTAAGGGTATTAAATTATGCCCTGGGGGTATTTAAGGTTTTTATAGATAATAATGTTGTAGAAACTTCAAAAAAGTCTCATTCAATTGGAAATTAGAAGGGCTTGTGCCCTTTTTAATAGTCGAAAGTGATTGGAGGATAACTAACACCCCTCTCACACACACCATTTCCCCAAACACATCCAATAAAAATTTTGAGACAGCGATTTTGTTCAACGTAGATACAAAGTCTGAAAATTATGATTTTGAGGATGACACTCCCCCCACAACCCTCAGGGCAAGGGTTGTAATTTATACCTTGGGGGCATATAAGTTATTTTTATAGAAAGTGTTGTCGTAGAAACTTCAAACAGGAATCATTCGACTGGAAATTGAAACGGCTAGTGCCCTTTTTAATGGTCGAAAGTTATTGGATGGCAAGTCACCCCCTCTCACGCCCACCATTTCCCCAAACACACCCAATCAAAATTTTTAGATAGCCATTTTGTTCAACGTAGTTGGAAAGTCCGGAAATTATGTGTTTGAGGATGACAACTCCCTCACATCCCTCAGGTCAAAGGTTATAATTTCATTCAATGCTCTCAGCCGAATAACATCGTTTCATGCGATCCCGTTAAAATATAAGTGAATTATTCACCTGTTGTGACGTATTAAATTAGATGCTATTAATCTGATTATCTTCTTGGATGGTGCTAATTTGGTCTTACAACTTAAATGGACATAATTGATAATGGATTAACAACTAATTGATTATGAATATAATAACTTAAATGTAATTGAATTATATACCTCTTGTGACGTTATAAACTAATTGCTATTAGTGTGATTGTGTCCTCGGCTGTTTTTTTTTCGCTAAATTGCTCTAACAATTTAAATGGGGAAAACTAAGAAACGACATATGGATCTAGAATCCACTCGTGAATCCACTGATAGTGCAACGATACACGAATCAATTCAAAGCCTCGCAACAAATATTCAACTATATGCGTCTTGAACAGTCTTGGAAAGTATAAACAATATCAAATTGAATATTTGATGTATAATGATATTAATTGTTGAAAGGTCCATCAGTTCATGAATTTATTTCACTGTAATTTTATTTTTATTTTCAATGCTGTAAGAACTGGAAAAGAAAATATTTATAATATAATTCGTTTTCAGTGAAGCGCCAATGGCGTAGAAGGGTTTTGGTTTTTATTTACAGTTAAGGAAAGGGGTAGTACCCAAACTTTTGTTTGTGGTGAAACTATATTTGTCTTGAACAACTTTAGAAAGAACTAATAAATTACACTGAATATTTGATGTACAATGATATTAATTGCTGAAAGCTAATCAGTTCAAAATTTTACTATAATTTTAATGTTTATTTTCAGATGCGTCTGGGAAAATGGTGGGCATGAGAGGGACGTTAGTCACGCTCAAATCAATTTCAACTATTAACAAAGGCACTAGCCCTTTCAATTTCCAGTTGAATGAGCCCCTTTTGAAGTTTTTAAGACAGCCCTATCTATAAAAACCTTATATGCCCCTAGGACATAACTTACAACCTTAACCCTGGGGGGTTTGTCATCCTTAAATACATAATTTTCAGAAATTTCATCTACGTGGAGCAAAATGGCTATCTCTAAACGTTAATTGAGTTTGTTTGGAGAAATGGTGGGCGTGAGAGGGGGGTTAACTACTCTCCACTCATTTTCGACTATTAAAAAGGGCAATTTCAATTTCCTATCAAATGAGCCCTTTTTGAAATTCCTACAACAACTATCTATATAAACCTTATGTGTCCCCAGGGCATAACTTACAACCCTTTCACTGAGGGCTCTGATGGGGTTATGATCCTAAAAGACCTAATTTCCAGAACTTTCGACTACATTGAACAAAATGGATATCTCAAAATTTTGATTGGATGTGTTTGGGGAAATGGTGGGCGTGAGACGGGGGTTAGTTGCCCTTCAATTCTTTTCAACTATTAAAAGGGCACTAGCCCTTTCAATTTCCAATTGAATGAGCTCTTTTTGAAGTTTCTACAACATTGCTTTCTATAAAAAGCATTATATGCCCACAGGGCATAAATTATGACCCTTGCCCGTGGGGGTGGAAGGGTTGTCATTAGGACCTAATTTCCAAAACTTTCAACTACGTTGAATAAAATGGCTATCTAAAAATTTTGATTGGATGTGTTTGGGGAAAAGGTGGGCGTGAGAGGGGGGTTAGTTGCCCTCAAATCACTTTCGAGACTATTAAAAAGGGCACTAGCCCTTTGAATTTCCAATCGAATGAGCCCTTTTTCAAGTTTCTACGACAAAGATTTCAATAAAAACTTACATGCCCCCAGGGCTTAACTTATAACCCTTGCCCTGAAGACTAAGGTGGGAGTGTTCTAATCAAAGGTATAACTTCCTGAACTTTAAACTGCGTGGAACAAAATGATTATCTCAAACTTTGGATTGGATGTTTTGGGGGAAATGGTGGGCGTGGAAGGGGTGTTAGTTGCCTTCCAATCACTTTCAACTATTAAAAAGGGCACTAGCCATTTCAATTTCCAATCGGATAAGGCCTTTTTGAAGTTTCTACGACAACGCGTTCTATAAAAAACCTTATATGCCCCAAGGGCATAACTTACAACCCTTACCCTGAGGGCTGTGGGAGGGTTGTCATCCTCAAAGACCTAATTTCCAAAACATTCAACTACGTTGAACAAAATGACAATCTTAAAATTTTATTGGACGTGTTTTGGGAAAAGATGGGCGTGACAGAGGGTTAGTTGCGCTCCAATCACTTTCGACTATTAAAAGGGCACTAGCTCTTTGAATTTCCAATAGAATGAGCCTTTTTTGAAGTTTCTACGACAACGTTTTCTATAAGAACCTTATATCCCCCAGGGCATAACTTACAACCCTTGCCCTGAGGGCTTTGGGGGAGTATCCTCCTCAAAACATAATTTCTATTGATAATTTTTTTCGATTGGATGTTTTGGGGGAAATGGTGGGGGTTAAAGGGGTGCTAGTTGCCTTCCATTCACTTTCAACTATTAAAAAGGGTACAAGCCACTCCGATTTCCTATTGAATGAGCCCTTTTCGAAGTTTCTACGACAACTTCTTCGTTACGGAGTGCCCTGGTCTAAAGGAAAAAAATAATAAATAATACATTGTGCCAACATCGTGCTTATATGCCCCCAGGGCATAACTTAAAACCCTTGCCCTGAGGGTTGTGGGGGAGTGACCTCCTGAAAAACATATTTTCTATCTGGAAACCAACTACGCTGAACAAAATGGCTATCTCGAAATTTTGATTGGATGTGTTTCGGGAAATGGTGGGTGTGGAAGGTTAGTTGCCTTCCAATCACTTTCGACTATTAAAAAGGGCACAAGCCACTCCAATTTCCAATTGAATGATCCTTTTTTGAAGTTTGTACGACAACTTCTTCGATACGAATTGCCCAGGTCTAAAGGGAAAAAAAAAATGATAAATAATACATTGTGCCAACATCGCTCTTATATGCCCCCAGGGCATAACTTCAAACCCTTGCCCTGAGGTTTGTGGGGGAGTGACCTCCTCAAAA
Source organism: Artemia sp. Kazakhstan ARC1039 (assembly GCA_029168905.1). Classification (NCBI taxonomy): domain Eukaryota; kingdom Metazoa; phylum Arthropoda; class Branchiopoda; order Anostraca; family Artemiidae; genus Artemia; species Artemia sp. Kazakhstan ARC1039. The sequence goes on from JAQQPU010019309.1 coordinate 7,121, forward strand.
ACATATTTTCTATCTGGAAATCAACTACGCTTAACAAAATGGCTGTCTCAAAATTTTGATTGGATGTGTTTGGGGGAATGATGGGCGTGAGGAGGGGGCTAGTTGCCCTCCAATCACTCTTGACTATTAAAAAGGGCACCAGCCACTCCAATTTCCAATCGAATGAGCCCTTATTGAAGCTTCTACGATAACTCCTTCGATACGAAGTGCCCTGGTCTAAAACCAAGAAAAAAATACATTGTGCCAACACCGTTCTTTACTTAGGCAGCGCTATTGCGCTGCCTATGAAAACAAAAATTGATTTTTTTTCAATTTACACGTTACGTCACTCATTACGTCATATATGGTTGTTAGTACACAATCGGTGTTAGATATTACGTCATGTCCATTAATTACGTCATATATGGTTATGATTGCTTAAATAATCAATTATCTTTGAAAATAAGAAGAGACATCTAAAATACATTTGTTTTGTAAAAAGTGATTTTTATTAAAAAAGGCACTAGAACTTTCAATTTCTGTTCAAATAAGCCCTTTCACAAAATTCTATGACCTCTGGGGCGGTACGATCACCCCTGAGAAAAAGAAAAAAAAGGGCAAATGAAAACGCATCCATGATCTTTCTTCTGGCAAAAAATACAAAATTCCACATTTTTACAGATAGGAGCTTGAAACCTCTACAGTAAGGTTCTCTGCTACGCTGAATCTGATGATTTTATTTTCATTAAAATTCGATGACTCTTAGGGGGTGTTTTTCCCTTTTTTGAAAATAAGGCAAATTTTCTCAGGCTCGTAAATTTTGATAAATATGAGCAAACTTGATGAAACTTATATATTTAAAATCAGCATAAAAATTCAATTCTTTTGATGTATCTATTAATATTAAGGTTTCCGTTTTTTAGAGTTTCGCTTACTATTGAGACGAGTCACTCTTTCTATATAGTTTGTTATCACAAAATGTTTGATGATTGTTTTCTAACATAGATATTCTTTGTTTGAAGTGAAATTACAAACAGAAAAAGCCTATGGCTTTTTTTTAATTGGAATAGTAAGAGACGACTTACGATTATGACGTCATTGATCAATCTTTAACATGAACTATGCAGTTTTTCTTAAAAAATTGATTGAATTTAAAAAATAGTTTGTTTCAATTACAAAAGGTTTTTACCCCATTAATTTTCTTTAAAATGAGCCATTGAAAGACTCTCTACGATTTTTCAGTGCCAAACTATCTGTGGAAAAGAAAAAAAATGCCGTTTAGGTAGAATGCTATAGTAGCTGCCAGTTTTTTTTATTTTCAAGCCAATATATTTCTCTTGCTGTTCAAGCCAAGAGACAGAAAGATTCCTATTTAGGGTTTTCGGACAAGGCGGTTCAAATGGTATATTTTTATTTTGACCTGATTCTGTTTTTAGGAGTTATGGGTTGTTATATCTTTCAATATTGGACGTGATCCTCTCTTACAAGGCTGCTAGCTACCACTGCAATCCGGATATGGCTCAGATATCTGGTGTTGATTGATCAGACAAGTGTCTCAAATCAAAGACTTAAGTAAATAGTTCACAAAAATGTTCGATTCTGATAAAATTGATATTTAAAAGCTCTTGTGAAGTCACTAATCACAATTCTTTAGTAAAAGTTGCTCAGGGACCTGAGCTCCATACCTTTTCAATTTCCTATGAATACAAATCGCCCCCTTTCAACTCGTCACTGTTCAGGAATAGTTTTCGGAGTCGTTGTCAGTGCTCAGGTAGCTGGGCTAAATTAAAATGTGTTAAGTGCAAGCTACTCATTTTGTGTTTGATCATATATATTTATTGAAGCATCGAGTTTTTTTGTTTATTAATTAAAAAAAAACTTTTTCCACAAAATAAGTTTTTCAAAAAAAGTAAAGAACTCCATTAAACAAAAAATGAGCAAAAATAAAATCAAATAATCTACCAAGCGTGAAACTACCCCAAATTAGCATCGGTAAATAAATGAAACCCAAAACCAACAGAAATTACAATAAATAACCGCGTCAAACTCAAAACAAGCAGAAATGCCTTCCCAAGGCCAGAACAAAATTTGCACTTTACTGAAAAAAATATAAATGAATGTGCATTGTCAGTTTAATATACATATACTGATATTTAGTAATCAAAATATTAATATTATTTGATTTATTAAAGTTATAAAAGTAAAAACATTTATAATTTTTCAGTAAAGTGCATATTTTGTTCTGGCCTTGGGAAGGCATAGGGGTTTTGCGCCCAACTTATGTTAATTTCTGCTCGTTTTGAGTTTGACTCGGTTATTTATTGTAATTTCTGTTCGTTTTGGGTTTCATTTATTTATCGATGCTGATTTGTGGTAGTTTAACGCTTGGTAGATTATTTGATTTTATTTTTGCTTATTTTTTGTTTAATGAAGCTCTTTACTTTTCTTCGAAAAACTTATTTTGTGAATTTTTTTTTTATTAATTTCTGTTCGTTTTATATTGACATAGTCTTTTCACGAAAAAAGAAAATAATACTTAAATCTTTTCGTTTTTTAAGACTTTATGTTTTGGCCTGCTATTTGTATGCTGGAGAAAAATTTTCTGCAATTTTTAACAAAATACACCCTTTTATAAATCTGGACACAAAAAGTACTTTTTAATTTATTTTCATATCTCCTCTAGTTGACCTGAAATGGAAAACTTGATACCATTCGCAAAAAATCTGTTTACTTTCTTTGATAGCTTAGATACACTTACGTTATTTTGACTTTGTTAAATTTTAAGAGCAGAAGTAGCCCCGAAAGTTTGAACATAATACCCTCAGTCGTTCTTGGGATACTGCTAAGATGCCTTATTGGGAATTAGCATTATCATAGTGCATTTTGAATTAATCTTAAGGCAACATTTAGTTTTTAAACATAATGGGCAAAAGGGAGGATGGGCGTGGGGGGGGGGGTGGTTATGGAAGGGAGATTAGTTGCCCTCCAATCACTTTCGATTATTAAAAAGCATCAGCCCTAGTAGGTAGGGGGTCACTATTTCTGGGATAACAAGATCACAGCCAATCAGAGGACTACAATCCCTGTACGAACAAGACCGCATCCTCTTTCTAGGCCAATCATGGGAGTCAGAAATACTGGGAAATTGATTTGCATAATCGACAAAGATGAAAATCTGACGGGGAATTCAAATGTATCATGAGGGGAATTAAGAAACAAAAAGGCTTCTCTACTTTAGTGTCAGAGATAAATTCTGGAATTAATATTCTTTCGAAGCCTTTATAGCGCGTCTTGGCTCTTGAATTCATCTCTTGGATAACCTAGATTTAAGATGTTTCTAAGTGCAACAGATACAGAGGGGAATGATTATGGCTTCACTTAGGGGAGAGATGAAGCATTTAGTTTGCAGTGTATATGCGATATGTAATTTAAAATTCTTTAGGCTTAGAGATACATTCTGGAATTATTATTATTGCGAAGAATTTATAACGCAACTTGGCATAAATGTTAGAATAAAAACACTAATATCAATCTTTGGAAACGGTTAACGGTGAAAAGAAGATTTTGTGACTTAACTTGGCTTTTTAGGCTTAGAGATACATTCTGGAATTATTATTATTTCGAAGCATTTATAACGCAACTTGGCATAAATGTTAGAATAAAAACACTAATATCAATCTTTGGAAACGGTTAACGGTGAAAAGAAGATTTTGTGACTTAACTTGGCTTTACTTCACGGTTGTGTTCGGTATAATACACAAATACTAATCGAGCAGTGTTGCCAATATAAAATATGCTTTTAACAATGGAGCATGCTAAAAAGTTGAAAATAATAAAGCTGTAGATGCTAAGAAAAGAATTTTAATATACAAATTCAGAACAGTCCTTAGAATCCTTAGAAATGAACTAGTGAAATGGTTATGGATTTGAACCATCAAGGACCACAACCACCAATGACCCTAACCACCAAGAACCTCAACCTACAAGGGTCCCCTCCCCCAACCTCCAAGGGTCCTCTTCCATCCAACTTTATGGGCCCCCTCCATTTTTTTAAACTTTTTTTGTGGAAGTTTTTTTTATTGTTTTTATTTTTTTTAACATAGTATTTTCAACTTTTTTTTACATGTCTTCGAAGAAGATAAAACATACTTAAAACATAAAAATTCACATTTAATATTTTCGAAACTCAAAATGAGAATGGTATAGATATGTTAGTCACGACTTTTAATATTAGAAAAACAATGTTTGTCGTAGCACATTTTTTGGACTGAATTTTTTTGGACTTAGAAATTATTCAACTTTTTTTTACGTATCTTAAAATGACATGAAATATACATATGGCTCTACCAATCGTACTCTATGCTTGCTCAGAGACACGATGCGGCTTTCCAACTGGTATTCTATGGCCGGTTATCGCCACTACCTAGTTTATTGCATGTATTAAATCAGTGTGTTTTATGCATTGGAAGGATAAACACATAACTCATATCTTTAAAAAAGTGAAGATGAAGCATTTTTAGAAAGTTTGTTCACATGATAATATTCACATGATAATGTTCACATGATAGCATTGATTAATGACAAAGGAGAAGTATTTGAACTATGAAACAAGTATGAGTGGTAGCACTATTGGAAATGTATGCGTGCATTGTCATGACAATAAGGAATTAAATTTCTTTGGAGCACCAAAAAAATTGAGCTCTTATGATGGTGTATATGCGAGATTGAGATCTCCGGAGATGATTACACTCAAAGAGAATGCCAACATAAAAATAATAGTTGGTGAAGAGGGGCATCTTCTTGCTAGTGCTTGTGGTAACATGTTACCCAGTTTTAAACCATATCGTCAGCTTTCGGGTATTAGCATTCAAATGAAAGCAAAGAGGAAAAGAAAGGCCTAGTCTTCTACTAATATCATTAACCATATCTTAGGAATATAAAGATGAATCAATGAAAAACAAAGTGCCAGCAAACTTTATTACTACTATTGATCATATAGTCAATGAACCTAATAATACCAAAGATGAAACGCATATTGAGCGTTTAGGTGACACACCAGTAAAAAGTGTGTATGACTCAAAATGGAATAATGATTATTCTACTGATTAAGAACTAAGAGAAGACAATAGCTACAGTACCAAGAGAGAATATGATGAAGTATTTTTTGGAACAGATTCAAAATGTCCAAAGTTGTTCAATGATATTAATAAGGTATAATAATGTATGTAACATATTTTTATGTTAATATTCTACATGTCATTATTTCAATAAAAATATTTTATGCATTACCTTGATACATTTCCATTATTTTTAGGATATGCTAGAACTTCAAACGTTTAAAATATCCACTAAAACATTGGAGATGTAAGAAAAGGAATTTGCATACATCATATGTCAGATAGATAGGTTCACATGGAGCAAATCTAAGTATCAGAATGAATAAATTCATTATCAACACCTTTTGTATCAGAGTGAATAAATTTTTTCTATCAGCATCTTTATCGGATACAATGAATAAAATTGAGAAAATCAAAGCATCAGAATAATAAATTCTTTATCAATATCATTTGACAGATACGTTTGATAGTGACAGAATGAATAAATTCTTAATCAATCTCTTTTGTCAGATACGTTTGATAACACTGACTAAATCTAAGTATCGTAGTGAATAAATTCTATATCAACTTTTTTGTCGGATGCATCAGATAACATTCAGAAAATCTCAGTATCAGAGTGAATAAATTCTTTATCAACTTGCTTTGTCAGATATGTTTGATAAAATTGAGAAAATCTAAGTATCAGAGTGAATAAAGGCATTATCATTGCCTTTTGACAGATATGTTGAACACTGACATAATTTGAGTATCAAACTGAACAAATTCTTTATTAGCATACTTTATCGATATCATTTGTCGGATACTTCGGATAACATCGACAAAATCTATGTATTAGAATGAATAAATTCTTTATTATCATCCGGTGTCGGATATGTCATTATGAAAAAATTGTAAGTAAGTAACAAACTCTTTCTTGTATTCACCTCTTGGATACACAATAAAAAAATTACATTCAAGAAATTATTAAAAAATTGTAATTTTCAGGCTTCATTTTCATGCAATAGATACCGAGAATTCTATAACTCCTCCCCGCAATGAGTTCTACGGGTTTTATGACTTCTCTCTACAATGAATTCAGATGGTTTTAGGACTCACCCCCTAGCCATAAGTCCATTCAACCTTGAGCAAAGGTATAAAAGTTTGATGAAGTACTTCTCTACTTAAATACTACATTAATAGCTTCATAAATGATAGGACTGTATGACACAGAATTTATCGGTTTGAAAAAGCATCTTGTGGTGTTATATTTGAATGTGCATTTTTACTATTGTCTATGGAACTCGATAAAATTGACTGTTATCATTGGAAAGTGAACTATAATATCTTTGAGTATGATAAAAGCTTGTGGAGTACTACATTACTTCGTATAAACAGACTGGGATTCTATGATAGAGTGATTACACCACTTAATAAAAGTGGCAAGGAACTGAGAAATGTTCAGGAGGAAGTCAATGAAATTTGCAGCTTTTTCGGGGTTGAAGCACTCTACGTAAAGGGTTATGTACCTACAGATAAAGTTTTAATTTAAAAGTGTGACCCTAGGATTCCACTTTTCAATCTAGAAGAATTTAAGTGTCCTAAATTTGAAGGGGATTATCACCGTCCTGAAGACGAGGTTAGGTTCTTCGCGCAGTGGATACCTAAGGACATATCTGATTGCGATAAGTGCATAAGACAGGATAAAAACTATTCTATATCATGGGAAATTTGTTTCTGGATGTTAAACAGTGAACTTTAAGTACTATTTTTATGTAAATATGTGTTCTTTTTCCAAAAATCTTTTAATATGTTTAAGGAATAAATATCTTTAAGCTTAACCCGTCTTTATTCTTTAGAATAGTTCTATTCATTCATTAAATTATTAAGAAATTGTAAGTAAGCAACAATCTCTTTCTTGAATTCACCTATTGGATATACAATATAGAAATTTCATTCAAGAAATCATGAACAAATTGTAAGTCAGTAACAAACTCTTTATTGAATTCACCTCTTGGATGCACAATACGTTGATTTCATTCAAAAAATTATGAAAAAATTCTAAGTAACTAACTCTTTCTTGAAGTCACCTCCTGGATACACGATGCAGAAATTTCATTCAAGAAATTATGAAAGAAATTCTAAGTAAGTAACAATCTCTTTCCTGGATTCACCTCTTGGATAAACAATACAGAAATTTCATTTAAGCAATTATGAAAAAATTGTAAGTAAGTAACAAACTCTATATTGATTTCACGTCTTGGATACACTATGCAGATATTTCATTCAAGAAATTATGAAAAAACCGCAACTAAGTAACAAACTCTTTATTGTTTTCACCTCTTTGATACAGAATACGGAAATTTCATTCATGAAATTATGAAAAAATTGTAAGTAAGTAACAAACCCTTTCTTAAAGTCACCTCTTGGATACATAATACGGTAATTTCATTCAAGAAATTATGAAAACATTGTAAGTAAGTAACAAATTCTTTCTTGAAGTAACCTCTTGGATACACGATGGAGAAATTTCATTCAAGAAATTATGAAAAAATTCTAAGTAAGTAACAAACTCTAAATTGATTTCACCTCTTGGATACGCAATACAGATATCTCATTCAAGAAATTATGAAAAAATGGCAAGTAAGTAACAAACTCTTTATTGTTTTCACCTGTTGGATACACAATACAGAAATTTAATTCGAAAAAAACTAAAATAATTGTAAGTAAGTAACAAACTCTTTCTTGAAGTCACCTCTTGGATAAACAATGCAGAAATTTCATTCAAGAAATTATAAAAAAAAATGTATGTAAGTAAAAAATTATTTTGTTGAATTTGCCTCCTGGATGCACAATACAGACATTTATTCAAGAAATTATGACAAAATTCTAAGCAAGTAACAAACTCTTTATTGAATTCACCTCCTGGATACACAATAGAGACATTTCATTCAAGAAATTATGACAAAATTATAAGTAAGTAACAAACTCTTTCTTGAACTCACCTATTGGATGCAAGATGCAGAAATTTTATTCAAGAAATTATGAAAAAATTCTAAGTAAGTAACAATCTCTTTCTTGAATTCACCTCTTGGATACAGAATACGGAAATTTCATTCAAGAAATTATGAAAAAATTGTAAGTAAGTAACAGACTCTTTATTGATATCACCTCTTGGATACACAATACAGATATTTCATTTAAGAAATAATGACAAAATCACAAGTAAGCAACAAATTCTTATTGTTTTACCTCTTGGATACACAATGCGAAAATTTCATTCAAGAAATTATGAAAAATTGTAAGTAAGTGACAAACTCTTTCTTGAAGTCACCTCTTGGATACACAATGCAGAAATTTCATTCTAGAAATTATGATAAAATTGTAAGTAAGTAACTTTGCCTCCTGTATACACAATACAGACATTTCATTCAAGAAATTATGACAAAATTCTAAGTAAGTAACAAACTCTTTCTTGAATTCGCCGTTTGGCTGCACTACAATTTTTTTTCATAGTTTCTTGAATGAAATTTCTGTATTGTGTATTCAAGAGGTGAATTCAAAAAGAGTTTGTTACTTACTTACTTACAATTTTTTCATAATTTCATGAATGAAATTTCTGTATTGTGTATTCAAGAGGTGAATTCAAGAATGACTTTGTTACTTACTTACAATTTTTTAATAATTTCTTGAATGAGATGTCTGTATTGTGTATCCAAGAGGTGAATTCATGAAAAAGTTTGTTACTTACTTACATTTTTTCATAATTTCTTGAATGAAATGTGTATAATGTGTATCCCAGAGGTGAATTCAAGAAGGAGTTTGTTATTTACTTTCAATGTTTTCATAATTCCTTGAATGAAATTTCTATGCTGTGTATCCAAGAGGCGAATTCAGGAAAGAGTTTGTTACTTACTTACAATTTTTTTATAATTTCTTGAAGTGAAATTTCCATATTGTATATCCAAGAGGTGAATTCAAGAAAGAGTTTGTTACTTACTTACAATTTTTTATAATTTCTTGAATGAAATGTCTGTATTGTGTATCCAGGAGGAGAATTCAAGAAAGAGTTTGTTACTTACTTACAATTTTTTCACAATTTCTTGAGTGAAATTGCTGTATTGTCTGTCCAGGTAGCGAATTGAAGAAAGGGCTTGTTTACAATTTTTTTCTTAATTTTCTGAATTAAATTTCTGTATTTTGCATCCAAACGGTGAATTCAAGAAAGAGCTTGTTACTTACTTAGAATTTTATCATAATTTCTTGAATGAAATTTCTGCATTGTGTATCCAAGAGGTGACTTCAAGAAAGAGTTTGTTACTTACTTACAATTTTTCATAATTTCTTGAATGAAATTTCCGTATTGTGTATCCAAGAGGTGAAAACAATAAAGAGTATGT
>JAQQPU010019310.1:0-11690 GCA_029168905.1 Artemia sp. Kazakhstan ARC1039
GGGGCACAGGGAGGGCAGTTGAGGGCCTGGGGGACATTTGGGGACCGTTGGAGGGCCTTTGGGATCCCGTTGGTCCTTCGGGAGCTCGATGGGCCTTTGGGGGACCCGGGGATGGCCAGTGGGGGTCTGGGTGGGCCTTTGGGGCTCCGGTGGCCCTTTGAGAGCTTGGGGGGCCTTTGAGGACCGGGGGCTTCCTTCGGGGTTGGGGTGGGGTATGAGAAGCCTTTGGGGTTGGGGTAGAGGACCTCACAACACTGTTAAAATACAACTTGTGTATTATAACGACCACACTCAAAACCTCTTCCAAAATCTCTTCAAAAATCACCTTTTAAAATGTCTCTAGCTGTTTCGCCGAAATAGTTCCATAAAATAGCTAAAACGGTTTCGCCAAAATTATCCCTAAACGGAATTTCGGAATGTTCCTTTTGTTTGGCATCTCTGCGCCAATGCATTTCAAATTATTTGGAAACCTTTTCGCGCGCTAAGATCAAAACGTCTGCTCGGAAACGATTCTCTTGTTAGAAACAACAAATTAATTTCCCTTTCGTGAATCAATTCTCTTTAGAACAACAAATTAATTCCCCTTTCGTGTCAATCAATCAATCATGACATCATCTGTCATGTGTGATCAAAACTTTGTCTCGGAGACAATTCTGGTCGAACTCCAAAGACATTAATTAACTTGACGTCATCTGTCAGACATTAATTAACTGTTTCCGGGAACCTCATAACATCTGGCTCGAATAACAATAACAAATACTATTTCTGGATCATAACATCTGCCTCGAATAACAATAACAAATACTATTTCCGGATCATAACATCTGCATCGAACGTGCACTTACAACAACAACATTGACCCCATTAACCACGTGTTCTCTCTAATTACTCTGTTCAAAACAACAACAACATTGACCTTGGCATTTTGCCTCGGAAACAATAACAACATTGACATTCGCTGAGGGCGTGCCAAAAACACACCTGGAGAAAGAGGTCATTGACCGATTACGCAATCATTCTCCCTAATGACTCTATGCCCATATATGGTGTGGGCGTGGGAGTCAATAAGGCATCTCTACTCACTTTTGGGTACCAAAATTGGCAAGTTTTTGTGCCAACTTTAAATCCATGAATATTTATCGTTAGATCATGGTCCACAGCCTGGAAGTTTCGACTCGACCTTCGAACCGTTATTATGATATTGAGGATATCCTGGATATTGAATGTATATATTGGGATTTTGGATCATAGTGCCACTTCACCGTGAGTAAATTCTAGGCCTCCAGGGACTTAAAGTGACGAAATGTTAAGCAGAATTGAGACACAATATGCTTAGGTTTTCCCTCCTCCCAAAAGTTAAAATTTGAGGTCTACATGCCCCCTCCCCCCCCCCCCCGAAAAAAAACTTACTAAAAATTTTGAATTGAAATCTAAAGCCTTTCTCATGATCTTTCAGATATTTTGATAACCTGGCAACAGAGAGTGTCCTTTGATTTACCTCACTACTTCACCACAAATTGACAACCGCGAAGTCCCATAGTGGCTTACAGTGTAAAATGTTAAGTTTGTCCATAGACATCGCATATTAAGTCCTTCCCCGACCCAAACTTTAAATTTTCCTTGCCCCTTCCCCTCCCGTTTTCCAACACTATCTAATAGGTTCAACTCCATCTCCTGAGACATTCCCGAGAAGTTGTAAATGCGGTATTATGATAAATTAGATGTATATCGTACCTTTTGATTTAGCTCTTACACCTCCCTCAATCAATAGATCAATGTCCATCCTTCCCTCAATACTTCCTGAAAATTTCAAATTTATTCTACCTAAACCGTTTCCAAGATATTTCAGATAGCCCATTTCGAAAGACCGGCAACAAATAGTTTCTTTTGGTTTACCCCGCTACCTAACTAGCCAATTCGAAGTACGTCTAACACAAGTAATACCTCTTGAAAATTCAACCGATCCCCCAAGTCATCCCCTAAATTTTTGCAAACGATTTGAAAACTCGGATACACACAGAGTTTATTTATTTATTTAGAATTATTTATTTAGTTTGTTTATTTATTTATTTAGGTTTGCGCGTCGTTTCCAGAGCATATTCTTGGAAAGCTCTAGGAATCTTGGCGCAGTGAATGATCTCTCAGAGCTACTAGCTGATCGGATAACGAAGACCAAATATGTTTGCTTTTTATGCTAGAGTACTTCTTTGAACACTCGTTAATTTACGTGATTTACAGCTGTTACCCCTGGGGCTATGGGGGTGATGTCGACCCCAGGGACATACATGTTGCATCTCTCGAAATTTCTGAACAAAATGGCTATCTCCAAACTTTGATATGATATCAGAGGGGAGAGGGTGGTTAGGTGGGTCTGAGTAACAAAAAATGGCACTATGCATAAGCAATTGGAAATTTGCATTTTTTTGGCCCTTACCTCAGGGGCTATGGGTGCCATATCATCCCAAAAAGAATAATTATCGGACCTTTTGACTATTTGTAACAAAATAAATATCTTCAAATTTTAATCATATATCTCGAGAAGGTAGTGAGAGTTGAGTAACAACAAGGGAGCAGGAAGGGACCTGGATGCCCCCTCCACCCCCCTAAAAAACAAAAAAACACAGTTTTGACTTACAAAAAACATAAGAATTTTTAGTCTCAAATAAAATAAACCCCCTCCCAAATTTCTACGACCCCTTCTTCTATAAAAAGTGACCGCAAAAATATGCATTGAAAGGACATGACTCTTTACTTAGGAAGCCCTACAGCGCTGCTTCTAACTAAACTTTCTTTAACTAAATTGGTTTTACTTTATTATAAGTACATTCGATGAAAGGACCAAGGATCCACTTTGTCTCATCTAATCCAAATTGAAGATCCTTTGATGAATCCATTTCAAACAAGGTAAGGCTCTTTGTGCTATGATTCAAAATAACTGTTAATTTTCGGTAATATTGATGATTATTTAGTATTTTTTTTTTTTAATTTTTGTTAATACTGTTAATTATGATCTTATTCATGTCTGTTTGCTCAAATAGTTAATATGAGTACAACGAACGAAGGAAACTAAAAAACTTGCCTACTTGTAATTAAACTTTTGAATGTACATATAACAATATAATATATAACACAAACATAGTACATATAACAAATGTACACCTAATATTTAATACATTTAAACTAATTACATTTCATTAATGATATTAAAAAGTTAACTTGAATAATTGAATAAAATAAATTATTAAATTAAATGATTAATTAAACTAATTTAAATCAATATAGCTTAAGTTAATGCTTATTCGGTATTTCACCAAAAATCAATTAGATCTGTGACAAACTCGCACTAATAAGTCCTTCTCAACTTTCTGAAAGACTTGGACAATCATAGGCAGCGCGATAGCTCTGCCTATGTAAAAAACGATGTGGGCACAATGTTTTTTTTCCCTCCATATGCGGGCACTTCGTATCGAAGGCGTTGTCGTAGAAACTTCAAAAAAGGCTCATTCGATTGGAAATTCAAAGGGCTAGTGCCCTTTTTAATAGTCGAAAGTGATTGGAGGGCAAATAGACCCCCCCCACGCCCATCATTCCACCAAACGCATCCAATCAAAATTTTGAGATAGCCATTTTGTTCAGCGTAGTTGATTTCCAGGTAGAAAATATGTTTTTGAGGAGGGCACTCCCCCAAAACCTCGGGGCAAGGGTTTTAAGTTATGCCCTGAGTGCATATAAGAACGATGTTGGCACAATGTATTATTTATTATTTTTTCATTTAGAGCAGGGCACTTCGCATCGAAGAAGTTGTCGTAGAAACTGCGAAAAGGGCTCTTTCAATTGGAAACTGGAGTGGCTTGTGCCCTTTCTAATAGTCGAAAGTGATTGGAAGGCAACTAACACCCCTTCCATGCCCACCATTTCCCGAAACACATCTAATCAAAATTTTGAGATAGCCATTTTGTTCAGCGTAGATGATTTCCAAATAGAAATTATGTTTTTGAGGAGGACACTCCCCCACAGCCTTCAGGGCAAGGATTTTAAGTTATGCCCTGGGGGGCATATAAGATTTTTATAGAAGGAGTTGTCGTAGAAACTTCAAAAAAGGCTCCTTCGATTGGAAATTCACAGGGATAGTGCCCTTTTTAATAGTCGAAAGTGATTGGAGGGCAAATAGACCCCCCCACGCCCATCATTCCCCCAAACACATCCAATCAAAATTTTGAGATAGTCATTTTGTTCAGCGTAGTTGATTTCCAGATAGAAATTATGTTTTTGAGGAGGACACTCCCCCACAGCCTTCAGGGCAAGGATTGTAAGTTATGCCCTGGGGGGCATATAAGGTTTTTATAGAAGGAGTTGTCGTAGAAACTTCAAAAAAGGCTCATTCGATTGGAAATTCAAAGGGCTAGTGCCCTTTTTAATAGTCGAAAGTGATTGGAGGGCAAATAGACCCCCCCACGCCCATCATTCCCCCAAACACATCCAATCAAAATTTTGAGATAGTCATTTTGTTCAGCGTAGTTGATTTCCAGATAAAAATTATGTTTTTGAGGAGGACACTCCCCCACAGCCTTCAGGGCAAGGATTGTAAGTTATGCCCTGGGGGGCATATAAGGTTTTTATAGAAGGAGTTGTCGTAGAAACTTCAAAAAAGGCTCATTCGATTGGAAATTCAAAGGGCTAGTGCCCTTTTTAATAGTCGAAAGTGATTGGAGGGCAACTAACCCAGCTCTCCCGCCCACCTTTTCCCCAAACACATGCAATCAAAATTTTGAGATAGCTATTTTATTCAACGTAATTTTAAGTTCTGTAAATTAGGTCTTTGAGAATGACAGCCCCCTCAAAGCCCTCAGCCCTCAAAACAATTTTAAGTTCTGTAAATTAGGTCTTTGAGAATGACAACCCCCTCAAAGCCCTCAGGGCAAGGGTTGCAAGTTATGCCCTGGGGGCATATAAGGTTTTTATACAACGCGTTGTCGTAGAAACTTCAAAAAGGGCTCATTCAATTAGAAATCGAAATGGCTAGTGCCCTTTCTAATAATCGAAAGTAATTGGAAGGCAACTAACACCCCTTCCACGCCGACAATTTCCCCAAACACATCCAATCAAAATTTCGAGATAGCCATTTTGTTCCATGCAGTTTAAAGTTCAGGAAATTATATCTTTGAGCAGGACACTCCCCCCCCCCAGAGTCTTTAGGGTCAGGGTTATAAGTTATGCGCTGGGGGCATATAAGTTTTTATTGAAATCTTTGTCTTAGAAACTTGAAAAAGGGCTCATTCTATTGGAAATTCAAAGGTCTAGTGCCCTTTTTAATAGTCGAAAGTGATTTGAGGGCAACTAATCGCCCTATCTCGCCCACCTTTTCCCCAAACACATCCAATCAAAATTTTCAGATAGCTACTTTGTTCAGCGTTGCTGATTTCCAGATAGAAATGATGTTTTTTAGGAGGATACTCCCCCACAGCCCTCAGGGCAAGGGTTGTAAGTTATACCTTGGGGGCATATAAGATTTTAATAGAACGCGTTGTCGTAGAAACTTCAAAAAGGGCTCATTCGATTGAAAATTGAAATGGCTAGTGCCCTTTTAAAAGTCGAAAGTGATTGAAGGGTAACTGACCCCCCTCTCATGCCCACCATTTCCCCAAACATATCCAATCAAAATTTTGAGATATCCATTTTGTTCAACGTAGTCGAAAGTTCTGGAAATTAGGTCTTTTAGGATGATAACCCCATCAGAGCCCTCAGTGCAAGGGTTGTAAGATGTGCCCCGGGGGCATATAAGGCTTATATAAAAAGTTTTTGAAGAAATTTCGAAAAAGGCTCATTTAATTGGAAATTGAAATTGCCCTTTTTAATAGTCGAAAGCGAGTGGAGAGTAATTAACCCCCCTCTCACGACCAGCATTTCTCCAAACACATTCAATCACAGTTTAGAGATATCCATTTTGTTCAACGTAGTTGAAAGTCCTGGAAATCATGTATTTAAGGATAACAAACCCCCCAGAGCCCCCAGGGCAAAGGTTTTAAGTTATACCCTGGGGGCATATAAGGTTTTTATAGATAGAGTTGTCGTAAAAACTTCAAAAGAGGCTCATTCAATTGGAAATTGAGAGGACCAGTGCCCCTTTTAATACTTGAAAGTGATTGGAGGGTAACTAACCCCCGTCTCACGCCCACCGTTCCCGCAAACACATCCAATCAAAATTTTCAGATAGCCATTTTGTTCAACGTTGCAGAAAGTTCTGGAAATTAGGTCTTTGAGGATGACACCCCCCCGCCCAGCTCTCAGGGCAAGGGTTGTAAGTTATGCCCTGGGGCATATAAGGTTTTTATTGAAAGTTTTGTCGTAGAAACTTCAAAAGGGCTCATTTGATTGGAAATTGAAAGGGCTAGTGCCTTTTTAATAGTTGAAAGTGATTCGAGAGCGACTAACGCCCCTCTCACGCCCACCATTTTCCCAGACACATCCAATCAAAATTTTGAGATAACCATTTTGTTTAACGTAGTTGAAAGTTCTTGAAACTAGGTCTTACAGGATGGCAACTACCCTCACAACACTTAGGGTAAGGGTTGTAATTTATGCCCTGGGGGCATATAAGGTCTTTATAAAAAGTGTTGTCGTAGAAACTCAAAAAGGGCTCATTCGATTGGAAATTGAAAGGTCTTGTGGTCTTTTTAACAGTCGAAAGTTATTGGAAGGCTTGACATTTTTATAGTAAAGATCGATGTGGGTATAATGTATTATTTTGTTGTTGTTGTTTAGACCAGGGCTCTTCGTATCGAAGGAGTTGTCGTAGGAACTTCGAAAAGGGCTCATTCAATTGAAAATAGAAAGGGCTGATGCCCTTTTTAATAGTCGAAAGCGATTGGAGGGAAACTAACCCCCCTCCCACGCCCACCCTCCCATTTGCCTTTATGTTTAAAAACTAAATGTTGCCTTAAAATTAAATCAAAATGCACTGTGCTAATGCTAATTCCCAATAAGGCATCTCGGCAGTATCCCAAGAACGACAGAGGGTATTATGTTCAAACTTTCGAGGCTTCTTCTGCTGTTAAAATTTAATCAAATCAAATTAGCGTTTTTGGTTAAAACTTAACCAAATCAAAAATACAAATGAATGTGCATTGTCAGTTTAATATACATATACTGATATTTAGTAATCAAAATGTTAATATTATTTGATTTATTAAAGTTATAAAAGTAAAAACATTTATATTTTTCAGTAAAGTGCAAATTATGTTCTGGCCTTGGGATGGCATAGGGGTTTTGAGCCCAACTTATGTTAATTTCTCCTCGTTTTGAATTTGACTCGGTTATTTATTGTAATTTATGTTCGTTTTGGGTTTCATTTATTTATCGATGCTGATTTGTGGTAGTTTCACGCTTGGTAGATTATTTGATTTTATTTTTGCTTATTTTTTGCTTAATGGAGTTCTTTACTTTTCTTTGAAGAACTTATTTTGTGAAAAAGTTTCTTTTAATTAATTAAAAAAAGAGTTTACCAGATAGGGGGTATGACAGCGTAAGAATTTGATGAAGTCCTTGAGAATCTTCTATATCAGCTGTGGTCTTAGATGGGTCATTCCAGGCTAAGATTAATGCAGTAACCAGGAGAATAAGAATGGCTGACCTGAAATAGAAAAATTATAAACCTAGACGAATAGAACTTTTTTAAACTCTTTTACTTAACTTCATCTGTTTAGAAAAGCAAATTATCAAGGCTGAACCTTCACCGACAAAATCTTTTAAATTCAAGTACCCATTTAAAAATATGGTTTCCATCAAATACAGGTCATTCTATAGTTATTGGTTGTACAAAGAAGAGGCAGACGCGGTCTTGACACGAAGTTCAGAAAAAAATATTTGTTACCATTAATTATTAATCGTTCGGGGTTGTTCCAACTTCTGTACTTTTTGTCAAAACATGTTGTGCACCGTCTTTGGTACAACATTCGTTAGGGTTAAATATAGCAAAATATACCTTACTATACTAAAAAATTTAACTATTACTGAAAAGAGTGAAATGAAAAAAGCAAAATATTTGAATATTCATATGTAATGTTTTCGTCTTTTAGTTATTTCTATCTACAAAAATAAATAAAAATTTCCTGTTATTCGCAAAAATTTGAATTTTCGAGACTAAACATTAAATGTGGAAAAGCCTAACCATATTTTGTCACCTATTCAAGCACGACCTTCTATGTATTGTCTTCTTGCCTTTCTATGTCTCCTACTGTCTCACACACTTTCATCTCCCTTTAAAATTTAAATTCTTTGGGGGGCTTAGCATTTTTTTTTTTTTTTAAGAGCATAGCAGATAAAAGTCGACAACTCCTAACTATTGTGGCGAATCTCGTTTTTTGACCTTGTCTTGAATTTATCTGTGCTTCTTTTTCACAGAGATGGGAAATGATAAGTTCTCAAAGCTGAATCTCAACAAAAAACATGTATAATTCGAGGACTAGCATATTCCCCCCGAAAAATTCCCTCCCCCGAAACACTGGCCCCCCCCCCCCGGAAAATTTCCTACACAAAAGATTTCCCCCTATAGAAAATTCCCCGCCCCCACTCTAACTCACATTTATAGTGTTGTGTGAGCAACTTTTTAGCTTTGCATTTTTTTTGCAATGTCGCTGGTTTAAGTGTATTATGAAAATGAGGCGAAGGCTTAGCCTCTTCCACTTTTACACAAAGCTCTTATTGTCTCAGGCGAGATTGTTAAACGTGCTACTATATTTCGGAAAGTTGTGTATACTTATTGCCTGGGACCAAAAACAAATGGATTTTGCTTGTACTTGAGGTGAGCCCACAGTTACTCAAGTTTTTTTTTTAAGATAAGGTTTTTATCCAAAAAAAAAAAAAAAAATCCAACATCGATGATGGTAGATGACTGCTGGTGTATTGCTATATTTTATTTCTATAATATCTGGTATCTAATTACGTAATAAATCCACAGTCAAGTCAAACAGCTATAAAATGTAACATAACTCTTTTTTCTCTATATACTATTGCCAAAACAAAAAGATTTTTTTCTCACATCCTTAGACATTCCAAAGATCAAAGATCAGATTTTAAAGGAACAATTAAAAAAAAACAACAACAAAACAACAAAACAATTCTTACATCTGGTCCCACAAAAGGTTCTATGGCCTATATATGTAGGGGTAACAACTGCGCAACTAAATCAACACATAAAAAGAAAAACACAAAAAACAGCACTCAAATGAAAAACTATTGTGCGTCATTCAAAACCAGCCGAAACCAAGCCACGAGAGATGCTGCCCACAAGGCTAACACCATCCGAAAAAAAAGAAGCCCGCAGACTTTCATCACTTAATAATAATAATAAAATTAAACGTAATTTATCTCTACATTAAAAATGTTTTATTAAAAATTGTTTTAAAAACTACATTGAAAATGTTTAAAAAAAATTAATTAAAAATTCTTCAAAAGGTACCAAACGAGTGATATTCTCGAGCTGACGCAGGTAGGGCATTCCACATAACATGACAGTCAAAAGCAGATTGAAATCTGACCTCACAGATGCTGGAGTTAACCACGTCTTGAAGCTCACAAGCCCGGTTAAAGCTGGCAAGCAAGAGCTTCAAATTAAAGGTCAGCTTAAATCTGAAAGTTCTTATCTAAAAAAATTCTTATAATTATAAATAGAAATATTTAGAGATCCAAAAAAAGAGTTTTTAGCAACAGGTCCGACAGTGCTACCATCAACCAGTGCTGATCGCATCGGAGCTTTCACAGTGCTGGGCGGAGAAGAAAGGGATTTAAATTGTTTCTTGTTGGGGGCAAAAATAATTTTTGTCTCCCATACGAGTAATCGAAAGATAAAATATTTACCTAGGTTATCGAAATACTAGATCAGAGATATTTTGGTCGTGGTTTGAGGAGATAAATCAGAAACTATCAGGGAGTGTTAAGGGGTCAAGTGGACCAAAAAGGCAATGATAAATCAAAAGAGATTATGTGCGTCCAGGTTTTTAAAACACTGCTACTACTATTACCAGCTTACTGAAGCACAAAGCCGCATGAGGTCAAACAGCTACGCACGTTCCTCCTCCATCCAAATCTATTCAAATGATCCCCCTTTACACCCTTCCAAGAAGTTTTCATTTCCCCTAAATATATCCTTATTTGGGGACAACTATAAGCCCCTGCAGAACTTAAAATGCACTTATGGTGAAGCAGTGAGACAAATCAAAAGGCATGTGTAGCCAGGTTATCAAAATAAGACCTTGAAGTTTGACTTGAAGGAGGGGTCAGAAAAGAGGAGAGGCAAAATGTTCGATCCATCCCAAGTGTTTGCACTAAAAAAACTTATGAGACTTAGAATTTATTGACAGTTAAGTCGTTAGGTAAGTATTAACACTGCATGTTCCAAGGCTATCAACATAGAGTATATTTGATATCTCTAGGACATCCTGGAGGATCCAGGTTAAATTTCAAAACAATAATTTAGAGGGAAAAAGGACCTCAAATTTTGACTTGGACAGGGGGCAGAGGGTTGAAAAATTTTTCTGTCCCCGATCCTTCTAAGCATTGTAAACTGTGAGCCTGTTCGGAGCCTAAAATATATGCTTAGTGTGGTTGTTAAATAGATTTTCTCCTTCTTCTTGTTCATGTAGCCAGACTAGACATTTTTCTCCCTCAGGTGGTATCTCAAATTCAGATTATACTTGGGACTCTGTTTAACCGTAAGCCCACCCCCCCCCAAAAAAAAAAAAAACTCATGCTAAGGTTAATAAATCGAATGACATCGATCCATCACTGCGCTCCAAATGGTGTATCTATAATATCTTGGGAACGGCTTGAGACAATTGAGTTGAAACATTTAAGGAGTTTTTGGACAGGGGATATGACAAGGAAAGCAGAGGGGGGGGGGCGTCTAAGATCAGCAACATTGTGGAAATAGCCTGGGGGTGAAATTGAATTTTCCAGGTAGAAAAACTTTCAGAAATTGAACTGAATGATCCCATTAAACATAATAATAACAAATACTACTAGGGATGAAGAAATGAAACCTAAAATAAGCTTAAAAAAGAAAAAAGTTCAAGCTTAAAAAGAACAGATATAACCCCCAAAAAGAATGGATTTTATCCTCCATGAACTCCTTACAGACCAGAGCCTAATTTGCGCTGCAGGTTCCGTTTTTTTCCTCATATTGATTTCTTTTCAGTTTGAATTATCGTGTGATTTTGTTTCTGCTCAATTAAGATCTTAATATGGCCCATTACTTTTCTTTTAAAAACTATTTTTTGGAAAGTATTAGCAAAATCACCTGAAAAATAAAGGAAATCATGAGAAATAGTAATATATTTGAGATTTAGGCTTGGGACCAAGGCTACTTGTGTACATGCTCGTAGGACTTTTTTTATTACAAACAAACAATAGGCGAATAAAATGGAAATTATAAGATATGACAGGGAAAAGTGCAGAAGTCACAAGAGTTAGGGCAGACTGGAGGAGGGTTCCAAAAGCCTCCCTCAGCTTAATTGTCTAGCCAGAACCACTGTCAAGTCTATTTTCCGAAATTTATTTCTAATATTATTAAACATTTAGAGCAGAACTAAGAGCGATTTGTAATTTTTCAAACTTGGGAAGGCTTCCTATTTTAAGTCGGATTCAGCTTTAACTTAGGAGTTTACTAATTTGTCATGCAAAAAAAAAAAAAAAAA